>SJYC01051647.1:0-21366 GCA_006408675.1 Madoqua kirkii | reverse complement strand
ATGACTGAAAAATACTTAAATTGATTGATATTTTAATTTACTAAAAGGAGCTAAAAATAAGATCATATATAAAAAGTACTTAGGATTTTATGTCAACTATACTTAAATTTTAAAAAGAACTTATAAAACATCAATACATTATACAAGTTCAATGTACAATTATTAATAATTTTCATCACATGATTTCTGTACAATAGGCTTCAATAGTTGAACAGAAGTATCAGTTATTTTTTCTAATGTAAAAATGTAATTTCTAGAAGGCTGTCTCACTACCATGAATTACAGGGGATCTCACAATTTTGGCCATATATATTTAACAATTTCAAAAGCTTTTGAACACTCTGAAATGTGATTGAATGTGTGAAATATAACATATTTAACAAATATCTGTAACACTGAAATGACTATGAAGACTTTAGGAGAAACCAAATCCTACTCTTTGATGTTGGGTACACGAGAGAGTTCTAGTTTCACAAGGTCATAGTTAAGTAAATATGACAATTACAATTACAATTACAAATGTAAGTATTCTTACATTTTAAAGATGGTTTTGATTTGTTCACAAAACAGTTATATCATGATTGTGAACATCAGAGGTTATTTTACAATATTCCTCCCAAATGATGTCTTCTTATTTCAAGAGTAAAAAGTTTCTAATTTATAAATAAGATACCTTGAACTTTCATGGAAATTCCATGAAATTTTAGATAAATACAAATAGAAATCTACACCTAAGAAATTATCAGCATGAGTGTACAATTTGGGGCTTTCCTGGTAGCTCAGACAGTAGAAAATCCACCTACAATGTGGGAGAACTGGGTTCAGTCCTTGGGTTGGGAAGATCCCCTGGAAGAAGGCATGGGAACCCACTTCAGTATTCTTGCCTAGAGAATCTCCATGGCCAGAGGAGCCTGTTGGGCTACAGTCTATGGAGTCATAAAGAGTCAGACACAACTGAGAGACTAAGCACATACGCACACAATTTTTAAAATAACAGTTTGAAAGAATATTGACACAGTAATTGATGGCACTTCCTATTAAGGACTGAAATATAGCTCAAAAAAGAGCTATGGATATAGGGGAAGCTATAGCCTTCATGAATTAAATTCTTGTTTTCACCAATAATAAATTATAATATATGATCAAGTTTTTAATAAATATCTTTTTTTAAATCAGGTAAAATAACTTTTCTTTCATGAATGAGAACCAAATTTTTATCAAACATTTCAATGCAACAACTGATCAACTTATTTGTTAAAATATATAAACACGTTTTTATACTTTCTGATACTAAAACTCTCTTTCTATTGCTGGAACAAGACAAATTTAAATGTGATATAGTTTATATACATACATTGCAGGTTTCAATTTGGTAACACTCTATTCATGCTTTCTGCACTTACATGTATAAGTGAGTTTCTTCTACAGTTTTATTTTTTTGTATTTTTCTTGTGCAGTTTTATAATTGAGGTCACAGAACTGGTAAAATATGTTGGGAGTTCTTTTTTCTATTTTTTAATTCTCTGACAATCTTTTGTAAGATAAGGATTATTTTTTTCCTGAAAGGCTTGTTAAGTCTTCTCCAAACATAATTGTGTTAAATGTTAGATCACTCAGTCCAAACCTATTTGAGCCTTCTTTTCTTTTCTAAAACTTTTTATAGAAAGTTTTTTTCTGGCCACTGATTCACAATTGTATATTAAAGATTATATATTTAATAAATATTAGTTTAAAATACTTGTTTCTAAAATATCATCTATATTACTCTTTTTCAAATATATTATCATTAGTGTTTTCACAAGTCCGAAGATTTTTAAACAGCTTCTACTAATTTATCTTTTCTATTTTAATATTAATTTACCTTATTTGTGCTTTTTTCCCTTTTCTTAATTCCCTACTGCTACTGCTAAGTCATTTCAGTCGTGTCCGACTCTGTCCGATCCCATAGACGGCAGCCCACCAGGCTCCCCCGTCCCTGGGATTCTCCAGGCAAGACCACTGGAGTGAGTTGCCATTTCCTTCTCCAATGCATGAAAGTGAAAAGTGAAAGTGAAGCCACTCAGTCGAAGCCGCTCAGTCGTGTCTGACTCTTAGCCACCTCATGGACTGCAGCCCACCAGGCTCTTCCATCCATGGGATTTTCCAGGCAAGAGTACTGGAATGGGGTGCCACTGCCTTCTCCCTTAATTCCCTAGATTGTCCTAATAAATAGTCTTGTATTTTTAAAGAATCAGTTTTTTGTTTCATTATCTATTTAGTGCCTTTCTCCATGACTTAATGGTTTATTCATGTCTGATTCTTAAGAATTTCTTTCTCCTACTTTTCTGTTTACTCTGTACATTTTTCCTATTTTCTTGAGTGAAAAATTTTAATTAATGTAATTTCACCTTTCTTATTGTTTAATTCATACACCCTTCATTATAATTTGCCTCTAATCACCACTCTGACCACATCTGACAAGTTGTTATATCTATTACTTTCATTTTTATTCTGCTCTAAATAGCATGCAACTTTTCATGTGATTTCCTGTTTGCATGCCTGCTTGCTAAGTCGCTTCAGTCATGTCTGACTCTCTGCAGCCCTATGGACTATAACCTACCAGGCTCTTCTGTCTCCGGGATTCTCCAAGCAAGAATACTGAAGTATGTAGCCATTTCCTCTTCCAGGGGATCTTCCTGACTGAGGGATGAAACCCTCATCTCTTACACCTCCTGCATTGGCAGGCAGGTTCTTTACTACTAGCACCACTTGGGAAGCCCAATTTCCTCTTTACCTCTTATCATTTACAAGTGTGCTTTACTTTTCAGTTGGATGTTTGTTGTTTTCTGGGTTTGTTTGTTTGTTTTTTAATGTTTAGATTGAATTGCACTGTGATTTCCATGATATCAGATTTTTTATTTTTAAAACCATCAATACATTATTATCTATTTTAAATATATTCTATATGGCTTCCTTGATAGCTCTGTTGGTAAAGAATCCATCAGCAATGCAGGAGACCCTGGTTCAATTCCTGAGTCTGGAAGACCTGCTGGAGAAGGGATAGGTTACCCACTCCAGTATCCTTGGGCTTTCCTTGTGGCTCAGCCGGTAAAGAATCTGCCTGAAATTCGGGAAACCTGAGTTCTATCCCTTGGTTGAGAAGATCCCCTGGAGAAGAGAAAGGCTATGCACTCCAGTATTCTGGCCTAGAGAATTCCATGGATTTTATAGTCCATGTGGTCACAAAGAGTCAAACATAACTGAGCAACTTTCCCTTCATTTCACTTCATTATGTCCTTGAAAAGAATTTATGTCCTTATTATGTGTGTAAGGATCATCATCTACCTATTAGATTGGATAGGTTAAAATTTTATTTTTAGTTTTTTAGTATTTTGCTTAAAATATTTTAAAACTACGTTGTTTTTCTCCTTTCCTTTTTCTTATTGAAATGATGGATATGTCTTTAATTTTTCTTTTGCTAATTTTGAGCCTAATAGACATATTTAAAATGTAAGTTTTTAATATTAATTGGCATATATTTAACCTTTAAATATGGTTTAAAGTTTATGTTTAACCATAAATCAAACCCACACCTGAAAAGATTTCACTAAACACAGAATAGCACTTTCCATCTCACCTGTTACAATTCCCTTAAACTATGACATTTATTTTGTTCAGTTTTCATTCTTAAAAATAAGCTGATATAACAGTAAGTCATTAGCTAGATGATAGCTAATGGATAAACAAATGATTAGGGTTCTCTGGAGAAACGGAATCAATAATATAAATATAACTAGATTTATTTTAAAGAATTGACTCATACTATTGTGGAAGCCAAGAATTCTAAGATCTGCAATCAGCAACCTGGCTCCCCAGCAGAGCACATGGTACTCTTACGGTCTGAGTTCAGAAGCATGAGAACCAGAAGAACTGACCTTGTAGTTCCAGGCAGACTCTAAGGCCTAAGCCTAGAGAACTGACATCCATGCAAAAAGATAGGCAGAGAGAGTGAATTCTCTCTTACTTCCCTTTTTGTTCTATTTTGGCCTTCAATAGATTGGATGCGGCCTACCCACCCTGCAGAAGGCAATCTGTTTTATTCAGTCTACAGATTCAAATATTAATCTCATCCAGAAATACACTCACAGACACACCTAGCATAATGTTTAACCAAATATCTGAGTAGGATGTCCTCGGTGGCTCAGTGGTAAAGAACCCACCTTTCACTGTAGGAGATATGAGACAAGGGTTTGATCCCTGGGTCAGGAAGATCCCCCTGGAGAAGGAAATGGCAACTCACTCCAGTATTCTTGCCTAGGAAATCCCATGGACAGAGAAGCCTGGCAAGCTACAGTCCATGGGATCACCAAGGGTCAAACATGACTTAGCAGCTAAACAACAATAACAAATATGTGAGTGTCCTGTGGCCCATTCAAGTTAACACATAGCACTGACCATAACAGTTGGAGAGACAGATTCACTTACTGTTGAATTTCACCACTTCCTTGATTCCTGTCTTCCTTTTTCTGACTTCTTCATTCTGTCTTCTTTTTCTTCTCTTCTTGAAGTCCTTATGTAATTATGTCATTGCGGATGGATCCATAGGCATTACTATCTTCCTTAGATTTTATATCTTTAAAAGTCTTTAATTTTCATGCTTGCATGCTTAGTCATTTCAGTCATGTCTGACTATGTGACCCCATGGACTGTAGCCCACCAGGCTCCTCTGTCCCTGGGATTTACCAGGCAAGAATACTGGAGTGGGTTGCCGTTTTCTTCTCCAATGCAAGATTTTCTTGCATTCCAAAATCTTCTCCAAGATTTTCATGCTGCTGCTACTGCTGCTAAGTCGCTTCAGTCGCGTCCGACTGTGCGACCCCATCGATGGCAGCCCACCAGGCTCCCCCGTCCCTGGGATTCTCCAGGCAAGACCACTGGAGTGGGTTGCCATTTCCTTATCCAATGCATGAAAGTGAGAAGTGAAAGTGAAGTCGCTTAGTCGTGTCCGACTCTTATCGACCCCATGGACTGCAGCCTACCAGGCTCCTCCACCCAAGGGATTTTCCAGGCAAGAGTACTGGAGTGGAATGCCATTGCCTTCTCCAGATAATCGAGGTAAGAGTGTCCTTAATATGTCCTTCATGTCTGTTGGGGTTCCAAGGTGGCGCTAGTGGTAAAGAACCCACCTGCCAATGCAGAAGTCGTAAGAGATGTGGGTCCGATTGCTGTGTCAGGAAGATCCCCTGGAGAAGGGCATGGCAACCAACCCCAGTATTCTTGCCTGGAGAATCCCATGGACAGAGGAGTCTGGTAGTCTATAATCCATAGGTTCACAAAAATCTGGGCACAGCTGAAGAGACTTAGCAGGCAAGCATATCTGTTAACTCTTTTCTTTTCTTTTTTCTTCTAACACTTGTCATGGGCTGAATCTCCTCTGTCTTGTACTGAATCTCTTCAGTACAAATTTTGTCTTTGTCTAGTCTGGAGCTTCCTGTTTTCTGAATTACTCATTATCACTGTCTTTTATTTTGATTTTTAGAATTTCTAATTGGTTTCTTCTTACAGTTATCTGTTGGTATATTCAGAGGATTTGCTATGGAAAGTATGATTCTCTAATTATCAGAGTCAGGGAGCTTGTAAGAAATGTGTAATCCCAGGCCCTGAACTAGATTTACTAGCTCCAATTCTACATATTAACAAAATCTCTCAGTAATTCTTATATCTGTTGGACTTCGAATTTCATAGACATGTTCAGATTGAAGTCATCTTAATATTGTTCTAATTTCCTTTTATCAGAAATGAATTCATTTCTTAATAATGATATTGTCTCTACTTAAATGTTTAAAATTTGTTTTTAATTGGAGGATAATTGCTTTACAATGCGGTGTTGGTTTCTGCCATATATCAACATGAATCAGCAATAGGTATACATATGTCCCCTCCCTCTTGAACCTCCCTCCCACCTCCCACCCCATCCTAGCTGTCTAGGTTGTCACAGAACACTGGGTTTGTGCTCCCTTCTTCATACCTTGATTGCGTTTTCCACTGTAAATTTCAACTTGGACTTTGGACACATTTTTTTTGGATCCAACTTGAAGGCTAAGGTCTTCTAAAAAATTATTTCCTGTCTGTGTTCATGCATTAGAGTCATCTTTGTGCTATCTACAATCTAGACTCTAACACAGCTGTGAAAAGACAATGATATGAGAGATACTTGCACATTTAATCACTGATGGAACCAATAGTAGTGAATCTCCTACTTTTTCTGCTTCCTGCAACTACCCCAGATGAAAGCTGTGGACCAGGCATAGACTTTGCATCTCATCTTTACTCAACCTCCCTCCTACACATGAGAAACCTAGTTTTCTGGCAGCAACTTTCTGACAGTGAGAGTGATCTTATTCCCTTTCACAATCACTGGGGGATTTTTGACGTCTATCTTCTTGCAGCAGTAAACTCCAAGCTACCTACCCTCTTCCTGTCCCACCAACCAGTGCTTCCATGACTTTAGATTACACCCTGGATTGCATTTCAGTACTTTTCCTCGTAACCAGAGCTCTTTAGTCATAAATTTGTATCATAGGTATATAATCTACATACATTTCCAGTTTTCAATTTCTGTGTGTTTAGAGAAGGAGGAATGAGGAATTTTAAGCGTAATCTCAGAGTACCATATGGACTTCAAACCCTAGGCTCTTTAAATATTTTATTTAATACTCAGCAATTACTTGGTCAAGTATTGTTATATTCCCTTTTAACAAATGAAAAAGCCAAGGATTATGTTAATTAAATCTATCCCAGGTCATGCCAAGCATGTTAAACCTAGGTCTTGTTAATAGAAAAAAGCTTGTTCATAATGGCTGTAAGTAAATAGTTTTCCATATTTGCTTCTATTAAAACTTCAAAGCTCATTTAGGCCTTTTGTATGATAAATATAAAAACAACAATAATAATAACACAATAATCCATTTTCACAAATATTCCAGATGACTCAGTGGCAAAGAATCTATCTGCCAAGCAAGAGATAAGGGTTTGATCGCTGGGTTGGAAAGATCCCCTGGAGGAGGAAATGCAACCCACTGCATTATTCTTTGTTAATAGAAAAAAGCTTGTTCATAATGGCTGTAAGTAAATAGTTTTCCATATTTGCTTCTATTAAAACTTCAAAGCTCATTTAGGCCTTTTGTATGATAAATATAAAAACAACAATAATAATAACACAATAATCCATTTTCACAAATATTCCAGATGACTCAGTGGCAAAGAATCTATCTGCCAAGCAAGAGATAAGGGTTTGATCACTGGGTTGGAAAGATCCCCTGGAGGAGGAAATGGCAACCCACTGCATTATTCCTGCCTGGGAAATTTCATGGACAGAGAAGCCTGGTGGGCCACAGTCCTTGGGGTCACAAAGAGTTGGACATGACTGAGCCACCACACACACACACACACACACACACACACACACACACACACATGAGCATCATGTATAGGCATTGTTTGGCGTGTGGGAGCACATTATTTTTTTGCAAGAAGAAATTAGCACTAAAAATCATGCAAGTGGAATTTTAGTAAATGTTATAATGAGCTTCAAATCAGTGCTATGAAGGAGAAAATAGTTAAGATGGAGGGATGCATAGAAAACTATTTAGCTACGGAGGTCAAGGAAGTCTATGAAGAAGAAAAGGGAAGGAGATGACTTGGCTATCTGAAGGGATGAAAGAAAGGGAAAGGTTTTGCTGGCACTGGGAACTATAGTAGGAAAAAGTATGTCATGAGCCAGGAGATGAAACCAGGAGATTAGAGAGGCAGGAGCAGAATAAGAAAAAGGGAAGTAGCTCAGCCGGAACAGTGAGAAATGGGCAGAGGAGATATCATGGAGGCAGAGGCAAAGAAATTCAGATTTTGTAATAATGCAATGCAAGCCTACTGAAATGTTTAAGCAAGGAGTTAAACATGACTTAAATTGTGTTCTGAGTAAATCAGAGAGTATTTGAGTACTCACAGAACCTGAGTATTCTCTGAAGATTGAATAGGGCAGAGAGAGAATAGGCTGAACAAAGAGGAATCTGGTGCAGTTATTTAAGGGAGACCAATGGTTGATTTGGACTGAGATGATATCAACAGTTCAAGATGAAAAGATCTGAATAATTTCTTAAAGATAAAATGGGTAAGACAGTACTCACAGTTTTACAAAGCTGAGTTTAGTGGTGTGTAGTGTATGAGAAGCTTATTCCTTTCTCACCCCTCTCTTTAACTTATCTCTGTCAGGTCTTGCTTTCTTGCGCCTTCGGTTAGTTGTTTGATTGGCTGTGCGGGGTGCTCATTGCTGCGTGCAGGCTTCTCTAGCTGGCAGTGCATGAGGTTTGCTAGCTGTGGCACATGGGCTCAGCAGCTGTGGCCTGCAGTCTCAGTTGTTCCACAGCATATGGGATCTTAGTTCCCCACCCAAACCTATGTTTCCTGCATTACAAGGCTGATTCTTAACTGCTGGATGCCAGGGAAGTCCCAGAGTAGTATACTTATATGCAGAATCACTTTTGGTTGCTGCCATGTATTAGCCAACTCATTTTTCAAGTATATATTTGCTAAGTCCAGCTATGATTAGTATCAAATTATGACCTCTTATCTAATTTCTTCTCTAGAGCACACACACTCAGTACAGTGGCTCCCCCAGCCCCCAACACAGTCCTTCTGCTCTGACTCACAGGTGAGTCCAACCAAGCCAAAGTCTCATGTTTGGAGAATATTCCAGAAAAAAAAAAAAAAGGACACGCGTTGTGTTTACCCTGATTAAACACTTCAGAGGACAGATCATATGCTCCCAAATCACCTCTCAGCACATCTCTCTTCTATAGCAACTCAGAAGAGTCTGGATTTATCAGCTAAGAAAGCATCTGGCTGGAGCCAGATATGTCTGTCTTGTCTCCTTGTAACCGCCCCTTGCTGTCCCATCAAATCTCTTGAGGCTCCCTCAGCTAGTCTTGAAAAAGGAAAAATCGCCACCCTCATAGATGGCAAAGGAAGGTAAAATACAGACGCCTCTGAAAAGTCTTTTTAAAGTCACAAACATCCGTCTCTATCTGTTGAGTTTTTAGACTTCTCCATATAAATGCAGACATGAGTGGTAACCTAAGGATGGCAAGCCTAGTTTTTGGATATCTTTTGGCAAATATTGTATATTTTTTCTAACACCTTTGTAAAAAACTTTCCTTTTTTAAAAACAATGTTCATCCCTTAGCACCTATTGTCTCAGTTTGGAGGCTCAGTTATCAGAAATAGCCATTCTAAAAACCTCTTAGTAGTATCCCTTAATCCTAAAATTAACTCTACAATTTATTTTTCCTGATTTTCAGAAGAGGAAAATGACACATAAGAAATGGGAGTAACTTGTGCATATTTACACACCTAATACCTAATAAGCAAGGATGAAACCAGACTCCTCAGTTTTTCTGACAAGATGACTCAGAATTCTATAAACTTGAGTTGCTATATCCCTGGGTAGGGAAGATCCCCTGGAGACAGGCATGGCAACCCACTCCAATATTCCTTGCCTGGAAAATTTCATAGACAGAGCAGCCTGGTGGGCTACAGTCCAGGAGTTGCAAAGAGTCAGACACAACTGAGTGACTGACATTTTTTCCCTTTTAGTTGAAATATTACCATCACTTCTCTGGAATATGAAGGCCATGTATTTTTGTTGCTGTTGTCTTTTAAAGGCACATTTTTACTGATTTAAAATTCATGTGCTGTCAAAATGAATTCTTGTTTTATTGTGTAGTTACTCATACAAAAATTACCTTTTTTTTTTTGCCTATATATTGAATCTAGTCTTCTGTGAGGATGAAAAACTGTTCATGATTTTATAGATACCCTTTCTTTAGCCTCACATGTGCTTTCCACTAAGAACAATCCAAGAGAAGAAATTATTTTAAGTTTGAAAAATGTACTTAATGATAATCAAGACTCAGGTGGCTCAGTGGTAAAGAATCCACCTGCCAACACAGGAGATGTGGATTCAAGCCCTGGGTTGAGAAGATGCCCTGGAGAAGGAAATGGCAACCCACTCCAGTATTCTTGCCTGGGAAATCCTGGGGACTGAAGAGCCTGATGGGCTACAGTCCATGGGGTCACAAAAGAGTTGAACAAGACTGAACAACTAAACAAACAACAAAAAGACTACAATTTAATTTTATCTTATCCTCAGAAAAGAGAATCCATAATGTAATACTTGTCTGATTAAGCATTTTGGAATTATTCTCCAAAGAAAACAAATTACAAAGAAATGAATATGTATTGAGGTTATCTATAGCCAAAGTTCATCTAGTACTGTTTTTCTTTATTTTTGAAGAGGGGCTGAAGTTTAATTCTAAAAGACTGTATGATGGCTAATCTAAGAGAAGGAGGAGATAAGTAAATCCAGACATTATACATTCTTTGTTCACAAGAACTCAGTGTTCTGATCTGAAATACTCGCCACCCACTCTCACATGTCACTGGAAAGAAAACGTCTGCTGTACTGCTGGAGAAATACTTGTTCTGCTAACCAGCAATCATATTTTTTCAGAAGCCCTAGACAAAGAAAAATACAATTTATACCTTATTTGACCACATGTATTTTATTTTCATTCAATCACTATCACATTTTCAAATGTGAGTTTCAAACACCTCAAGGTCTTTTTTCTTGGCATTTTCCAAATGATACACTAAAAGCCGCTGGTTTAATGTTTTATACTGAGAATCTTTTCTTCTCTCAGAAGAGGATTTAAATGCCCTCATATACATGAACCTAGAGGACACTGCCTTACAGGAACCATCACAAGATTTACTGTCAGAAGGTCTGGATGTAAAATATCCAGCCCTGTCACTTAATAATGAAGGATAGTTTAGTAGCAGAAAATCTTTTAGAGCTGTAATATCTTTATTTGTGAAATGGAGACAGCAATAGTTATCTCTAGAGTTTCTTATGGGTACAAAATGATAACACTTTTACAATTGCTTTGCAAACTATAAAGAATTTGGCATTATTAAAATATATCAAGACAGCCAATTACACATTTTTGACGTTTTGTTAACTATTTCTAGAGGCTGAAGTACCATTTTGTGTCCGAAATCAGCAGTGTACTAAGTGGTAGATTAATGGTCTGTTTCTAGGGAATAACTTTCACATGGATATTATCCAGTTGCATATAATGAAATGTGACATATAATCGAGCATTACACATTTAATTTATCATCTGGGACACTGGCATTGTCAGTCCCTGAGAAAATAATTAAAACATGTGTTTTCACAGAAATATATTGAAATTCATTTCTTGGGTAAAATATACATGTGGGAGGGGAAAAAATAGATAAAATTGCTTTCTCTTTCCTTTATGTTCAAAAATAAAATCGAATTCCTGGAAGAATACAGTGTAATGTGTAACGAACAACACAACTCTTGATGCTGTGCTTGAAATGTTATTTCAGTTGAATTAGAAAATAAGAGAATATTCTGAAAAGTAAGTGTAGGTTCTAAGAATGAAAACAAGAAAAAGCTCTGGTGGAAATATGATATTTAATGAATTACTAATACAAAGGACCCTTGGCCATATGATGTTATATTACTTTGTAAACTTCCAACCAAAGATAGATTATCTGAATAACCAAAGTGAATTACATTTCTCCCAGGACAGTGGACAGCACACGAATTGGGGGTGCAGAGTGGCGTCATGGGGAATTAAATCATGTCTGGTCTTCTCCCAAGGTTTATTATAAATTAAGTTAGGCATGGTTGTGAAGAAGCTGGATTGCATCTTGGCCTTTGGTACTTAATTGCAGTTTATAATGCTAAACATAAATAAATTTACATAGAACATTAAATAATTAATTTTGTGTCATATAAGTAATAGCTTTGAAAACTAAATTAATTATGAAAAGAAAGCGGTTAGTTTCTAAGTTCATGGTTGTTTTAAACTCAGCCTATAACTAAATTTAATGAAACTATATGATTTTCTTTGCTTATTTGTTTAATGCACATTTTTAATTTCAAACCAAGTAACTTTTACTCATACTGTTCATCAGACTATCCAGGAAAACAATATGTCTTAAAAATATAGATTACTTACTCAAGAAATTAAGAGTTATCCTCTAGTTGATGCCTTGACATCTATATATCTAAAGTTTTTGTGATTACAAGTAACTACTAAGCAGTAAGGATCAAGCACATCTTCAATATATAATGGAAATTTATAATGGAAAATGGCCCTATTTAATAAGCTTTCAATCTCTCCTATTTAATCACTGAATCTTTTCGAATACACTTAAGTTGGCAAGGGAGAAAAATAATTACAGGGCTTTATTCATAGCAGTGGGCTTCCCTGATGGTACTGCTGAGAAGACCACTCCAGTGCAGGAGACCAAGAGACTGGGGTTTGATTCTTGGGTTGGGAAGATCCCCGGGAGGAGGAACTGGCAACCTGCTCCAGTATTCTTGCCTCAAAAGTTCCATGGACAGAGGAGCCTGGCGGGCTACAGTCCATAGGGCTGCAAAGAGTCAGACATGACTGAGGAACTGAATACACATACACATAGCAGTAATTACTTATCACTTATCATTGGTATTAGAACACACATACACACACAAATGCAAACTTTCCTCTTAAGTATTATGTCATGAAGCTCCTTCTTTCTCTTCACTATCAACATTCTCTGGAGCTTCCATATCCATACAATGCATAATTTTTTCAATTCTGAATCTATATCTCTGACTTTGATACAAAATATCTTTTAAAGCTTAACAACAAATTTTTAATAAATCTTCTGACTTCATTCTTTTATTCTTTTTACACATTTTTGTATACTTTCTTTTTAACTTGACTTTTTCTATGACATTATACTGTCCCGATCATGTATTAACATTTTTGTGACATTTTAAAGACTTTTTTATAGAAATTTTAGCTTAATGGCAAAATCACTGGGAAATTACAGAGATATTCCATACACAATGCCCACAGGCATGAGTAGCCTCTTCAGTTATTAACATTCCTCACAAGAGTGGTATGTTTACTGCATCTGATGAACCATATTGAGGTATCACCACAATCCAAAGTCCATAGTTTGTATTAGAGTTTTCTCTTGGTGTTATGCATTCTGTGAGTTTGGACAAATATATAATGACATGTAGTCACTATTACTATATCATACAGCATCGTTTCCTTGTCCTAAAAAATGCTCTGTGCTCATTCTCTTCATCCCTGCTTCCGCCCCCCCAACCCCTGCAACTACTGATCTCCTTGCCATGTCTGAAATTCTGCCTTTTCTACAATGTCATATGGTTGGAATGGTATAGTATATTTGCTTTACACATTGGTTACTTCCACTTAGCAATTTCCTCCATGTCTTTTCATGACTTGAAGGTTATATTTTTAGCACTAAGTAATATTTGATTGTTTGAATGTATCATTATTTCATTATCAATTCATCCACTGAAAGACATCTTGGATGTTTCCAAGTTTTGATAAGTATAAATAAAGCTACTATAAACATCCACATGCAGGCTGTTGTTTAGGTATAAGATAACTACCTCAGGTAAATACCAAGGAGTGTGATTGCTGGATCATAAGCTATGAGAGTGTTTTGTTTTGTAAGAACAGTATATTCTTCTGAATTCTATTTCTCTGTGTTCTTTCCCAGTTTTTTCCCCTTTATTTTCCTTCCACTTCTTTTGAACACACAATATAGTAATTTATAACAGTGATTTCCCTGACACCATCATGCTGGCATTAAGATATGGGTAATAATAAGTAATATCTTCCAAATACTCTTTAAGCTAATCCCATAAGCTTGAGATCTCTGAAAAACTAGTTCCCTAAGTTCATGAATTCTCTTTCAACATTGTGAGAGGAATGAGTCTATTCTTTCTCCTTAGTGTCCCTGAATGTTTTGCCATAGATGTCTGAGTGGTTTGTCCAAATACAAAAACATTTTTTTGACTCTACAATCTAAACAAATGTTGCACATGTATGCTTCTCTGTCCATTCTTAGTTTCTAATTATTTCTGATAATACTAAAGCCAAAGGTCTACTTAGGAATTATTTTTATATAATTTCATATAACTAAATAATTTGCTGTCCCTAAGAACATAACACAACCTAGGTGATAATATGGGTTCAATCATTTGCCCACTCTGTGTTCTTGGGTCAAAAGATAGTACTTACTTTGAAGGGTTTCTAGAAATAATTAAATTCATACTCTTCCAGATTGCTCAAGACAGTAGTTAAAACACATAAAAGACTAAAGAAAAGTTAACTAGTATAACTGTACCTTTTATTATTATTCTGTCTTTCAATAATATGAACATTTTTCATTTACTTTAGAGTTTGTAGCTGTTACGGTTTAAATGGTGCCCCTTTCACAAAAGATATGCCAAAATCCTAACTTGAAATCTGTGAATGTGATCTTAAATGGAAATAGAGTTTTGCATATTTAATCAAGTTAAGGTCATTTTCTTGAGCTTAATTCCAATATTATTGATGTCCTTATTCAAAAAATGGAAATTTGGACACATCACAGAGAGAATGCCTCATGAAGACAAAGGTAAACACAGATGCAGAAGGAAGACTGACATGTGAAAATAGAGGCAGAGACAACAGTGATATTAACATGAGCAAGAAACACCTAGCGCTACTAAGAGTTAGGGGCTCCTCAGGTAGCACTAGTGGTAAAGAACCTGCCAGCCATTGCAGGAGACTTAAGAGATGTGGGTTAGATCCCTGGGTTGGGAAGATCCCCTAGATAGGAAATGGAAACCACTCCAGTAATCTTGCCTGGAGAATCCGATGCAAGGAGGAAAGGGGCCTGACGAGCTACAGTCCGTAGTGTCCCAGAGTCAGACACAATTGAAGTGGATTGGCACGCATGCACACACTAGAAGTTAGAGTTCAGTTCAGTTCAGATGCTCAGTTTTGTCCGATTCCTTGCAACCCCATGGACTGCAGCATGCCAGGCATCCCTGTCCATCACCAACTCCCAGGGCCTACTCAAATTCATGTCCATTGAGTTGTTGATGCCATCCAACCATCTCATCCTCTGTCATCCCCTTCTTCTCCCACCTTCAATCTTTCCCAGCATCAGGGTCTTTTCCAAAAGTTGTTTCTTCACATCAGGTGGTCAGAGTATTGGAGTTTCAGCTTCAGCATCACTCCTTCCAATGAATATTCAGGACTGATTTCCTTTAGGACAGACTGATTAGATCTCCTTGCAGTTCAAGGGATTCTCAAGAGTCTTCTCCAACACCACACTTCAAAAGCATCAATTCTTTAGAGCTCAGCTTTCCTTATAGTCCAAATCTCACATCCATACATAACTATGGGAAAAATCATGGCTTTGACTAAACAGACCTTTGTTGGTAAAGTAATGTCTCTACTTTTTAATATGCTGTCTAGGTTGGTCATAGCTTTTCCATGGAGCAAGCATCTTTTAATTTCATGACTGCAGTCACAATCTGAAGTAATTTTGGAGCCCCCCAAAATAGTCTCTCTCTATTTCCATTGTTTCCCCTTCTATTTGCCAAGAAGTGATGGGATTGGATGCCATAATCTTAGTTTTCTGAATGCTGAGTTTTAAGCCAACTTATTCACTCTCCTCTTTCACTTTCATCAAGAAGCTCTTTAGTTCTTCTTCACTTTTCTGCGGTAAGGGTGGTGTCATCTGCATGTCTGAGGTTATTGATTTTCTCTTGGCAATCTTGATCCCAGCTTCATTAGCCTGACATTTGGCCTGATGTATTCTGCATATAAGTTAAATAAGCAGGGTGACAATATACACCCTTGACATACTCCTTTCCCAGTTTGGAACCAGTCTGTTCCATGTCCAGTTCTAATTGCTGCTTCTTGACCTGAATACAAATTTCTGAGGAGGCAGGTCAGATGGTCTGGTATTCCCATTACTTTAAGAAGTTTCCACAGTTTGTTGTGATCCACACAGTTAAAGGCTTTGATATAGTCAATAAAGCAGAAGTGGGTGTTTTTCTGGAACTCTATTGTTGGCAATTTGATCTCTGGTTCCTCTTCCTTTTCTAAATTCAGCTTGTACATCTGGAAGTTCACTTTTCATGTATTGTTGAAGCCTGGCTTGGAGAATTTTGAGCATTACTTTAATAGTGTGTGAGATAAGTGCAATTGTGCAGTAGTTTGAACATTCTCTGGCTTTGCGTTTCTTGGGGATTGGAATGAAAGCTGAACTTTTCCAGTCCTGTGGCCACTGCTGAGTTTTCCAGATTTGCTGGCTTAATGAGTGCAGTACTTCACAGCATCATCTTTTAGGATTTGAAATAGCTCCACTGGAATTCCATCACCTCCACTAGCCTTGTTCATAATGATGCTTCCTAAGGCCCACTTGATTTTGCATTCCAGGATGTCTGGCTCTAGGTGAATAATCCCACAATCCATGGTTATCTGGGTCATGAAGATCGTTTTTGTTTAGTTCTTCTATGTACTTTTGCCACCTCTTTTTAATATCTTCTGCTTCTTTAGGTCCATACCATTTCTGTCCTTTATTGTGCCCGTCTTTGCATGAAATGCTTCCTTGGTATCTCTACTTTTCTTGAAGAGATCTCTAGTCTTTCCTGTTCTGTTGTTTTCCTCTATTTCTTCTCATTGATTACTGAGGAAGGTTTTCTTATCTCCTCTTGCTATTCTTTGGAACTCTGCATTCAGATGCTTATATCTTTCCTTTTCTCTTTTGCTTTTCACTTCTCTTTTTTTCACAGCTATTTGTAAGCCCTTCTCAAATGGCCATTTGGCTTTTTTGCATTTCTTTTCCATGGGAATGGTCTTGATCCCTGTCTCCTGTACAATGTCTCGAACCTCCATCCATAGTTCATCAGGCACTCTATCAGATCTAGTTCCTTAAATCTATTTCTCACTTCCACTATATAATCATAAGGGATTTGATTTAGGTGATACCTGAATGGTCTATTGGTTTTCCCTACTTTCTTCAATTTAAGTCTGAGTTTGGCAATAAAGAGTTCTTGATTTGAGTCACAGTCAGCTCCCAGTCTTGTTTTTGCTGACTGTATAGAGCTTCTCTATCTTCGGCTACAAAGAATATAATCAATCTGATTTCGGTGCTGACCATCTGGTGATGTCCATGTGTAGAGTCTTCTCTTATGTTGTTGGAAGAGAGTGTTTGTTATGACCAGTGTGTTCTCTTGGCAAAACTCTATTAGCCTTTGCCCTGCTTCATTCCATATTCCAAGGCCAAATTTGCCTATTATTCCAGGTGTTTCTTGACTTCCTACTTTCACATTCCAGTCGACTGTAATGAGAAGGGTATC
This sequence comes from Madoqua kirkii, assembly GCA_006408675.1. Lineage (NCBI taxonomy): Eukaryota > Metazoa > Chordata > Mammalia > Artiodactyla > Bovidae > Madoqua > Madoqua kirkii. The sequence goes on along the minus strand of SJYC01051647.1, from coordinate 4,070 downwards.
TTTTATGAGTGTTAGTTCTAAAAGGTCTTGTCAACTACTCCTAAAATTTCAGTGTTCACTCTTGTCATCTCCTGTTTGACCACTTCCAATTTGCCTTGATTCATGGACTTACCATTCCCAGTTCCTATGCAATATTTTTCTTTACAGCATTGGACTGTACTTCCATCACTTGTCACATCCACAACTGGGTGTTGTTTTTGTTTTCGCTCCATCTCTTCATTCTTTCTGGAGTTATTTCTCCACTGATCTCCAGGAGCATATTGGACACCTACCAACCTGGGGAGTTCATCTTTCAGTATCCTGTCTTTGTACCTTTTCATACTGTTCATGGGATTCTCAAGGTAAAAATACTGAAGTGGCTTGCCATTCCCTTCTCCAGTAGACCACGTTTTGTCAGAACTCCACACAATGACTTCCCTGGTGGCTAAGACAGTAAAGCCTCTATCTACATCTATCTACAATGAGGGAGACCTGGGTTCGATCCCTGGGTTGGAAAGATCCTCTGGAGAAAAAAAATGGCAACCCACTCCTGTACTCTTGCCTAGAAAATCCCTCAAACAGAAGGGCATGGAAGTCTACAGTCCATGGGGCTGAAAAGAGTCAGACATGACTGAGTTACTTCACTTTCATGTTTTTTCACTTTCCCACCAAGACCTGTCCATCTTGGGTGGCCCTATCTGGCATGGCTCATTGTTTCACTGAGTTAGACAAGGCTGTGGTCCATGTAATAAGATTGGTTTGTTTACTCTGATTGTATTTTTTACTCTGTCTGCCCTCTGATGAAGGATAAGAGGCTTATAAAAGCTTCCTGGTGGGAGAGACTGACTGAGAGGGAAATTGGGTCTGATTCTGATGGGTGGAGCCATCCTCAGTAAATCTTTAATCCAATTTTTTATTGATGGGTGGGGCTGTGTTCCCTCCCTGTTGTTTGACCTAAGGCCAAACTATGGTGGAGGTAATGAAGATAATGGTGCCCAGCTCTGCAGCAGGCCAGCACTGACCCATGCCTCCTCTGGAGACCCCTGGACACTTACAGGCAAGTCTGGGTGAATCTCTTGTGGGATCACTGCTCCTTTCCCCTGGGTCCTGGTGCACACAAGATTTTGTTTGTGTCCTCCAAGAGTCTGTTTCTCCAGTCCTGTGTAAGTTCTGGTGGCTTTATGGTGGGGTTAATGGCAACCTCCTCCAAGAGGGTTTATACCATACCCAGGTCTACTGAACCCAGAGCCCTTGCCCCTGCTGACCCATACCTCCATAGGAGACACTCAAACATAGTTCTGGCTCAGACTCTATAGGGTCTCTGGGTCCTGGTGTGCACAAGATTTGTTTGAACCCTCCAAGTGTCTCTGGAGGGTGTGAGATTTGATTCTAAATCCTATTCACCCCTCTTACCATCTTTTCTTTAGGGCTTCCCTGGTGGCTAAGAGGTTAAAGCGTCTGCCTGCAATGCAGGAGACATGGGTTCGATCCCAGGGTCAGGAAGATCCCCTGGAGAAGGAAATGTCAACTCACTCCAGCATTCTTGTCTGGAGAATCCCATGCACAGAGGAGCCTGGAGGGCTACAGTCCAGTCCATGGGGCTGCAAAAAGTCGGACATGACTGAGCGACTTCACTTTCACTTTCACCATCTTTCTGGGGCTTCTCATTTGTCCTTGGATATGGGGTATCTTTTTCTCATGGGATCCGACATTCTCCTGTCGATGGTTGTTCAGCAGCGAGTTGTAATTTTGAAGTTCTCACAGGAGAAGATGAGTGCACGTCTTTCTACTCCACCATCTTGGAGTAGCATAACCAGAAGTTAAAAGAGGAAAGCAAATGTCCTCCCTGAGAAGCTTCAGAGGGAATATAACTCTGCCAATAATTTGATTTCAGATTTCTAAACTCTAGAACACTGAGAAACTAACTTTTTGCTGTCTTAAGTCACTCAGTTTGTGGAACTTCATTATGACTTTGCCAGGAAATTAAAACAGTGTCATGCAAAAACACTCATCCTTCTCTGAATTTTACTTCTTGTGAAGAATTTGTATCCAAAATAGTTTAATGGATAAGAAAATGACTGTCTTCCTACCTAATGAATGCATCTTTCCTTTGACTTATTTATTTATTTATTTATTTGTATTTTCATAGTGCCCAGACCTCTTTTGTAATTTGAAAACTGTATTTGAGAGACTGTATGATTTCCCACAAGGAAGTCTCACCTAGTAGGCTGAGTATTTATCTTTGTAGCACTACTGTCTCTGGAGCTGAATGATGCAGCTAGATTCTATCTGCATCATGAGATCCTCTACCACCATATATTTCTCAATGGATCTGGAGGTAATTAAGATTCAATCTCATTACTCGTTCCAGTCTCATAACTGGGAGCTAAATATCAGCTCCAACTTGTTCATCTGTTGCATTTCCCAGAATGTTCATTGGCCATTATTCAAACATAATCTGATCCAATCTATCCCAGAGTGCCAGAATTTTCACTGTTGTTGCTCTCAGGGTCCCCATCTATCACCATTTCTCACCAAGTGCCCTCTGCTACAACATTATTAAAATTCTAACAGATAATAACTAAATCATAAACCTGATTTGCCTGCTTGCATGTCTCTGCCCATTCTGTTCTATTTTTACCTATTCATTATAAATATTCAAATTTATGCCCATCTAAATAATCCTGCCTACTATCATATGTAACATTTTATTTTACTCTACTTCAACTTCTCATTATAACCTAATATCTAGAGATGACCACCAAGTCTCCCTACTCACAATTAGTTTATCTGTCCCTCTCCCAGAGCCTGCTGGTGCAAGAGATGCAAAAGATGGAGTTTTGAGCCCTGGCTCAGGAAGATCCCTTGGAGGAGGGCATGGCAACCCACTCCAGTGTCCTTGCCTGGAGTATCTCATGGACAGGAGGAGACTGGAGGACAGGAGGCTACTGTCCATAAAGTTGCAGACAGTCAGACACGATTGAACGCAAACAGCAATTCCCTGGAATAGTTCATTTCCACCAACTGCCATGGTTTCCCACCACTGCTCTGAAGGGAGAGTCTTTGCTGTTTATCTTTGTGGATGAAGGTTCTGGTTCCCTGAGAGGGTAGAAGACTTGATGGTGTGGAGTTTTGGCTGTGGCTCCCCTTGCCCTCCTCTAGTCAGCACCACAAAGAAAGCTTTCTGTGTTTCACTCTCAACTTATTTGTGAGTCCCTGATGAGAGAATGCTACTCCTCACTCTTTGGCTTAAAGTGGCTTTGCATTTTTATGCCAGCCAGCCTTTAACTATCTAACATTTTTAAGCTGTGTCTTCACATTAGTTTAGGGAGTCATGAGGGCTCAGCCCCAGGTAAGCAAGTCCTTGGCCTTCTCTGGCCCAGGTTTCTGATTACTCGATTGTGGTCTCACTTCAGTTCTCTATTATTTTCAGGAAATACTTAATTTTCAGTTTGTTCAGCTGTTGCTTAGTTGTCAAGATGTCAACAGTAGTCTTTTTAGTTCCCTATTTCTTTCAACTGAAACCTAGATGTTGTCTGAAATGTTTTTAGAAAACTGTTAAAATTTGTGTTTTTTACCATTCCTTTGCATACCTCATTCCATATGCAATTATCAGTAACATAGATAGTTCCTCTTTTTCTTTTCCAGTGCCTATGCCATGATGTAATCAATAGCCCTCCCTCCTAGTTGTTTAAATGATATTTTAATGTTCCAAGGATACTTGGAGGCATTATCTTTTGGAGAAAACCAGTACTCTCCATTTCTCCTGAGAGTTTCAGCTAAAGTTTCTTAATTAGATAAACATCAGTGATGACTGGGGAGGAGTTTTGTTTCTTTATACCTTTAGGCTCTGTATTTTTATGTGTTTGTATTTTCCTCTCGCAGATTTAAATTCTTTTGAAAAACAAATCTACTATTTTAAGAAATTCTTCACTATACAGTGTCTTCTATAATTTAGGTATTAAATAGTTACTGAATTTATTTGATTTGAGTACTTATGAATCTTTATCAAGACCAAAAGACCTGATAACAGCCATTAATACAAGTACTCATACTAGTTTTCTCTTTATCTTCCTTTTTTTTTTTTTTTT
>SJYC01051646.1:0-15889 GCA_006408675.1 Madoqua kirkii | reverse complement strand
ATACATGGATTAATAAATGCCATTTCTTCAACAAATATTCAGTCATTCAAATTAAAATTTATAATATTGTTGATGACTGTATATATGATAAGTATACTGTTCTTTACTATCATTTATTCACTTGTATCCATATTATATTCTTAATAGAGACTTATCAACTACTAGAAACCAGGATCACGACTTGTATTTACTTCCCACACCTATTCGTAAACATACTTTTTGATGGGCTGAAGAGTAATTTAAATAAAATCTGATATATAGAATTAAGAATCATTAACTGTTATGACTGTATCTTCCTAATTTGGCCAAAAATGTATTGTGCTTATTTATTAAATACATATTTAGTGCTCTTTGGAGCCAAAGATAGAGAAGCTCTATACAATCACCAAAAACAAAACTGGGAGCTGACTGTGGCTCAGATAATCAACTCCTTATTGCCAAATAAAGACTGAAATTGAAGAAAATAGGGAAAACCACTACACCATTCAGGTAGGACCTAAATCAAATCCCTTATGATTATACAGTGGAAGTGAGAAATAGATTTAAGGGATTAGATCTGATAGACGGAGTACCTGATGAACTATAGACAGAGGTTCGAGACTTTGTAAAGGAAGAAGTGCTCAAGACCATCCCCAAGGAAAATAAAAAAATACAAAAAGGCAAAATGGTTGTTTGAAGAGGCCTTACAAATGGCTATGAAGAGAAGAGAAGTGAAAGGCAAAGGAGAACAGAAAAGATATACCCATTTGAATGCAGAGTTCCAAAGAATAGCAAGGGGAGATAAGATAGCCTTCCCCAATGATCACTGCAAGAAATAGAGGAAAACAATAGAATGGGAAAGACTAGCGATCTCTTCAAGAAAATTAGAGATACCAAGGGAACATTTCATAAAAGATGGGCACAAGGAAAGACAGAAATGGCATGGACCTAAGAGAAGCAGAAGATATTTAGAAGAGGTGGCAAAAATATACAGAAGAACTATATAAAACAATCTTCATGACCCAGATAACCATGATTGTGTGATCACTCACCTAGAGCCAGACATCCGGGGATGGGAAGTCAAGTGGGCCTTAGGAAGCATCACTGTGAACAAGGCTAGTGGAGGTGATGGAATTCCAGTGGAGTTATTTCAAATCCTAAAAGGTGATGCTGTGAAAGTACTGCACTCATTAAGCCAGCAAATCTGGAAAATTCAGCAGTGGCCACAGGACTGGAAAAGGTCAGTTTTCATTTCAATTCCAAAGAAAGGCAATGCCAAAGAATGTTCAAACTATTGCACAATTGCACTCATCTCACATGCTAGCAAAACAATGCTAAAAATTCTCCAAACCAGGCTTCAACAGTATGTGAACCATGAACTTCCTGATGTTCAAGCTGGGTTTAGAAAAGGCAGAGGAACCATAGATAAATTGCCAATATCCACTGGATCATTGAAAAACAAGAGTTCAAAAAAAATTTTGTTTTACTGACTATGCCAAAGCCTTTAACTGTATGGATCACAACAAACTGTGGAAAATTCTGAAAGAGATGGGAATATCAGATCATCTGACCTGACTCTTGAGAAATCTGTATGCAGGTCAAGAAGCAGCAGTTAGAACTGGACATAGAACAACAGACTGGTTCCAAACTGGGAAAGGAGTGCATCAAGGCTGTATATTGTCATTCTGCTTATTTAACTTACATGCAGAATATATCATATGAAATGCTGGGCTGGATGAAGCACAAGTTGGAATCAAGTTTGCTGGAAGAAATCAATAACCTCAGATATGCAGATGACACCACCCTTATGGCAGAAAGTGAAGAACTAAAGAGCTTATTGATGAAAGAGAAAGAGGAGAGTGAAAATGTTGGCTTAAAACTTAACATTCAGAAAACTAAGATCATGGCATCCGGTCCCATCACTTCATGGCAAATACATCGGGAAGCAATAGAAACAGTGACAGAGTTTATTTTGGGGGGCCCCACAATCACTGCAAATGGTGACTGTAGTCAAAAAAGTAAAAGATGCTTGCTCCTTGGAAGAAATGCTATGGCGAACTTAGACAGCATATTAAAAAGCAGAGACATTGCTTTACCAACAAAGGTCGGTCTAGTCAAAGCTATGATTTTTCCAGTAGTCATGTATTTATGTGAGAGTTGGACTATAAAGAAAGAGAATTGCCAAAGAACTGATCCTTTTGAATCTTGATATTGGAGAAGACTCTTGAGAGTCCCTTGGACTGCAATAATATCCATCCAGTCCGTCCTAAAGGAAATCAGTCCTGAATATTCATTGGCATGACTGACGCTGAAACTGAAACTCTAATACTCTGGCACTTGATGCAAAGAACTGACTCATTGGAAAAGACCTTGATGCTGGGAAAGATTGAAGGCAGGAGGAGAAGGGGGCAACAGAGGAAAGATGGTTGGATGGCATCACCAAGGTGATGGACATGAGTTTGAGTAGGCTCTGGCAGTTGGTAATGAACAGGGGAAGCCTGGTGTGGTACAGTCCATGGGGTTGCAAAGAGTCAGACATGGCTGTTCAATGGAACTGAACTGAACTGATAATCCAGGCAATGTTTTGGATACAGGGCATGTAAGTATGATTGAGATATGTACCCTACTTCCAAAGATTTCACACTATAGTAAGAGAAAGGGCATGAATAAAAATATTTATGTTGTGAAGTAACTGTCAATCAGAGCCTCTAAAATGCCATGGTTGGCAGTGCAGGAAAAGACGACTGTTTCTGATCTGGTCACAGCATCCTCTCACAAGAAAATACTCAAAGGCAATCCTTCCTTGTAAATAAATTCAAACTTCAGATTTCTTACATGAAACTGGAAATCTAGATTCATCTTTTTCACTCCTTGACATTCTTTTTCCATGCCTAACAGGCTACTGGAACATATTAGATTTACAGTCAAGGATTTGTGAATACAGTCTTATATTAATAATAACTTATCTATAATAAGAAAATATTAAAAGCACTAAAAACCCAATATTTAAAAATATTTTCTTCATCTGCAAATAGGACATGAATGACCACAACATGTTTCTAATTGTGATTTATTTAAACTGTGATGAGTTTACCTTTGGGCACAGAAATGTTAGTGTGCTTGATTATGGGGTACTGCCTCAGAACGTATTTGGAATGTCACATAACATTTGATATGTATAATGCGGCATCTTTTTTTTGTACTATGTAAATAAAAATTTAAGCATAAATAATTTAATAAATAAAATACATAGTTATAATTAATCTAAATAAATATAAATACATTCTATTTTTATATTGTAGATATTTGTATAATATTAAACATATATACATCTAAATAATTATTTAAACTGTAATGCAAAATCAATGTGGCCTGAAGGGACTGAGGGGAAAAAAATTGTGTTCTTATCTGTAAACGAGTCGTGAATTACAACCTGCTCACATAGACTTTCTTTGAATTTTTTCAAGGCATGGCAACTCTTGCCACATCATTTCCCTCATAGTTCACAGCTGTCAGTTTCAAATCCAGGATCAATTACGTGAAGGGCCCAGAGAGCATGGAACATTCTGAGCAAAAAGACTGTTGAAGAAGGCAAAGCAGCAGGTGTTTTAAAAATCGACTTGTAAGCCAACTGTGGGCCACTTTAGCGGTACACAGGCTGAGGCTGATGATCCACTGACTCCTCTGTTTACTTGCGAAACAGACACACTTGAGGGAAAGCACGTTTCTTTAGATCACTGGGCTTCGGGACAAAGCTCAGGTGTGAGTGAAATGGTAACTTTACACGGATAGCACTGTTTTTCCTGACCATGTTTCTTATCAGGAAATTCACATTGTCATTGTCCCTGTATTTATTCTAGATAAGCAAATGTATCAACTTTTCATTTTATGACTTGTACACTTTAATATTTTACCTATTAATAAGGATTTAAGATTTTTAAAAGATTGGTCAAATCAGACTAATATTCTACTAGTAAACATTGATTAATATCATAGTGTTTCCTTCATAAAATATGCCATTTGGATTAGATTCATAATATCCATAATCTGAAATTATGTTAACCTAGAAAATACTAGTCTTTCCTTTGCAGTCTTTATCAGTGACAAACTGTAGGAAACTATCTCAAGTTGACCTTGTCTATTCCCTTATGAAATGGAATTTGAAGATTTCATTTTCTTCTAGCAAGTTACAGCTACAACTTATCTTCAACAAAGAGAAAAAACAGAGCTAACTCCTTGGGTCCTTGAAAAAAATTAATCTTGAGAATTCAATTTCTTTTACTTCTTAATGTCTTAAGTTTCAATCATCTTTTTCATTTTTACAGAACAAGAACAGTTTTTCCTAAATTGCTGAATTCTATCTAGTTCAATACATTTTCTACCTTAGACTTTTCCTAAGCATTCTATGATTACCAAATTGTAAAAAAATAAAAAAATAAATTAAAAAGAGACTTTTACTTCTTGACTGGAAGAAAACAGTAAGTCTTCATAATCTGGCTCCTTGTCAATTTTCAAGAAAGAGGTACAAACAGCTGTTGTCTCTACTGATCCAAACTGACACATACCAGAGATTTCCAGGGTCCATAGAAACAGCACCTCATCTCCTTTCCATACTCCATTGTAACTAAGCCTGCAGTTTTACTTTACTTCACTCTAAATGTGTATGTGATCAGTCACTCAGTCATGTCTGACTCTCTGAAGCCCCATGGACTTTAGGTCACCAACCTCCTCTGTTCATGGGATTTCCCAGGCAAGAATACCAGAGCAAGTTGCCATTTCCTCTTCCAGGGGAACTTCCTGACCCAGGGAAGACATCTCTAAGTCTCCTACATTTGCAGGCAGATTATTTACCACTAGGACCACTTGGGAAGCTCCGAATACTTGAAAACCAAAACAAACAAAAAAATGGTTTATAACATTATACAAGTTGTATATGTATAACACTAATTTTACTTCTGTATTCTTTATAACATGATCAAAACCACCAAAACTCTAGCTTCCATCCCTCACAGTACAGTGGATCCAACTTTACCTAATTTGCCCTCCCCACCACTGCCTCTTCCCTTCTATCACCCACTACTTTGTTTTCTGTATCTTAGTGCTTGCTTTTGTTTGGCTTGTTCAGTTATTTTGTTTCTTGTTTTTTATATTTCACATATGAGTAGGATCATACAGTATTTGTCTTTTCCTGACTTATTTTACATAAGCTAAATACCCTCAAGTTTCATCCATGTTATCACAGATCTGCCAGAGTTTTTTGTCATTGTTCTTTGTTCATTTTGTTTCTTTATGGATTTTTTTATAAGCAACAATATTGCAAAATATAAATTGGGAGATAGAATTAAAAAGCACATTGAAAGTTCTGTATATGAAAGTATTTAAAGAATTGAAAACATATATCATTGACCAGTAATGTGTCACTACTTTAATGCTGCAGCAAATAAAGCTAACACAATTTAGGATGTGATAGACAAAATTTGAAATGCAAGCCAAACTGGACATTTGTGAAATATTTAGTACAGGTCTCCGTGTTCCATGTGATGTGTTAAGAAAGCATGGTACAATCCCCCTTAATATCAAATATTCTTCCATGTAACACTGTATAAACTTATTTGATGATAGTTTTCTGTCCACAAACCAGACTGTAAGTTTCATAAGAGAAAGGATTTCATTTGAGCTGTCATCATTTTACCAGCACAGTTTTTGATAACTCAAGAGCACACAGGCAATAAATATTTCTTCAGTGAAAAAAAGAGTCCTAGGGAAGTTAAACAGATTGTTAAAGGATCTATGCATTTTGCCATATCAGAAAACCTCAGAGATAGTAAGTCCTTTATTTAGCAAAGAGTAAGAAAAGAGAAAGAATCCATAGCAGTTTGCAAATATGTGAAGTTATTTCATATAAAAGAAGGAATAAACCTGTTTTAATCTTTTCCAAGTGGGCAAAACTGTGATAACAGTCAAATTTACAAAATACACTTCAGATAAACATGAAAGAAGACGTCTCTGAAAAGTGAAAGTGAAAGTGGCTCAGCAGCGTCTTACTCTGCTACCCCATGGACTATACAGCCCATGGATTTCTCCAGGCCAGAATACTGGAGTGGGTAGCCTTTCCCTTCTTGAAGGGATCTTCCCAACCCAGGGATAGAACCTAGGTCTCCTGCATTGCAGGCAGATTTTTTACCAGCTGAGCCAGAAGGGAAGCCCACTCTGAAAAGTAAAACCTTCATAATATTGGGTTGACCAAAACATTCATTCGGACTTTTCCAATTGTATAGAGCAATATAATATGTTCACAAGTGATGTATAGCAAGCTCCCTAACAGAGACTGAAGCAGAGAAAGAACAGTCACCAGTTTAGGCTGAAGCAACAAGGATTGGTTGCCAACTAAATTAAATCATCTAAAATCACCTATAGCATTAAAGATTTTATCATTATTTGATGTCATTATCTAATGCCAGGGGCTTACCTGGTGGCTCAATGGTAAAGAATCTGCCTGCAATGCAGGAGATATGGGAGATGTGGGTTTGATCCCTGGGTTGGGAAGATCACCTGAAGGAGGAAATGGCAACCCACTCCAGTATTCTGGCCTGGAAAATCCCATGGATGGAAGAGCCTGGTAGGCTATAGTCCATAAGGGTCACAAAGAGTCAGACGCAACTGACCAACAGAATACACACACATTACCTAATACCAAACAAAACAGAATTATTGTAATTCATTTAACTTTTAAAATTAAAATCTACTAATTGATGTGTTCAATGAACTGAATATTTTGTAGACTGTATTCTAAATTTAAAATATTGTGTTGTTTAATTGTCTAGAATTGAAAAGACCTCACAAGTCTGAAAATCAATTAGTCAATCCAACTGTAATTATATGTTTAGATAAAATATAATTTAGCTAAATTATCATACCACCTTGATAGTATTCAAATCCAGCAGTGAAATGCAAATCTTTGAGTCTCCTGCCAATTCTCTCTCTTGCCTTCAGTCAAGGGTCTTGAACTTAGTCAACTATTTGTCCCGCAGTGGTGTCCTGCCTAAAACATTTGCTCATTGGTTCTTTTAATCTGGTGACATGCACACACTCTATCATGGCCCCTTTCATCTGAATAAGAATACTTGACAACAATTCTCATGTAGGCAACCATACCCAAGAAGCTGCAGTGGCCTCATGTCATCATTTTTCTCTGTCTTTCTGGAGTTCGTTATTTCCAAGATATATTTCACCCTGCCTCTGCCATTACACTTACCATCTGATACAGACTTCTTTCAAATCAACATCCTAATTTCAGAGGAATGATGATAGGTTATGCCTTATATATATTTCCAGATCAACTGAATTTTCCTCATTGAAATACACACAGAAGTATTGGTGGGAGTTATAGTAATTTGTGAGAAGTGTAGGTTACTCTGAATTTGGTGAGATAACTTGGTGCCCTAGCCTCAGTGAATGTACAGGAAACACACAGTAGTTTCCTACTTATCCGTGATTTTGCTTTACCAGGTTTCAGTTACCCAGTCAATCACAGTCTAAATATATTAAATGGGAAATTCCAGAAATAAACAATTTGTAACTGTTACCTTGTGCATTGTTCTGAGTCACGTGGTAAAATTTTGTGCTGCTGGCTCCTGCTGCCCAGGACATGAATGCTCCCTTTGTTTAGCTATCTCATCCACTGGACACTTAGTAGCCATGCTCAGTTGGAAGACTGTCAAGGTACTGCAGTGCTTGTGTTCAGTCAGCCAGTTCAGTCACTCAGTCATGTCCGACTCTTTGCGACCCCATGGACTACAGCACAGCAGGCTTCCCTGTCCATCACCAACTCCCAGAGCCTGCTCCAATTCATGTCTGTTGAGCTGGTGATGCCATCCAGCCATCTCATCCTCTGTCATCCCCTTCTGTCTTCAATCTTTCCCTGCATCAGGGGCTTTTCCAAATAGTTCTTTGCATCAAGTGGCCAAAGTACTGGAGTTTCAGCTTCAGCACCAGTCCTTCCAATGAATATTCAGGACTGATTTCCTTTAGGATTGATCTCCTTGCAGTCCAAGGGACTCTCAAGAGTCTTCTCCAACACCACAGTTCAAAAGTATCCATTCTTCAGCACTCAGCTTTCTTCACAGTCTGACTCTCACATCCACACATGACCACTAGAAAAACCATAGACTTGACTAGATGGACCTTTATTGGCAAAGTAATGTCTCACTTTTTAATATGCTTTCTAGGTTGGTCATAACTTTTCTTCCAAGGAGTAAGCGTCTCTTAATTTCATGGCTGCAGTCACCATCTGCAGTGCTTTGGGAGCCCCCCATAATAAAGTTTGTCACTGTTTCCATTGTTTCCCCATCTATTTGCCATGAAGTTATGGGACTGGATGCCATGATCTTAGTTTCTTGAATGTTGAGTTTTAAGCCAGTTATTTTTTCACTCTCCTCTTTCACCTTTAAGAGGTAGTCAAGAAACGCTTATTTTAATAACGGCCCCATGCTGAAGAGTAACAGCACTGTAAATTCAGATACTCTTATCATGCCTAATTTATAAACTAAACTTAATTATAAGTATTTATGTATTATAGGGCTTCCCAGGTGGCTCAAGTGTTAAAGAATCTGCCTGCCAAGGAAGGAGATGTAGGAAACATAAGTCTGATCCCTGGGGCAAGACGATCCCCTGGAGGAGGAAATGGCAACCCATGCCAAAATTCTTGCCTGGGAAATCCCATGGACAGAGGAGCCTGTTGGGCTACAGTCCTTGGAGTTGTAAAGAGTCAGACATGACTGAACATGTGTGCACAACCGTATATATACCTTTCAGCAGGGTTTCAAACATCCACTGGAGATCTATGCAATTGAACTCAAGCATTGTCATGTGACTTGTCATATGTGAGCAGAAGTGGGCCTTTGTTTGAGCACATGGTTCTTATGTCTCTCTGCCACAGTCTTACAATGCACTATCCAGAGGCTATCCTATCAGACTTGGACCTAAATTGCTTAGGCAGTTGTCAATCTGAGATGGGCATTGAAAGAATGTGTCCTTTGTTGTTATGAGCCACTGGGACTTGGGGATTATTTCCTACCACAGCATATCCTAATGTGACATGACTGATAAAATGTTTTTATCTCATAAGCATGGCAACAACTACAAACAAATTGTATCTGGCATTGAGAACAATGTGGAGAAGCAAAGCGGGTAGAAGGAGATACTATTGGACAATCTGAAAGGGAAGCCCAGGATGAATCTGAAGGAACCGAACTTCAATTGCATCAGAAGTTATCTACTTTCTTTCTGGCTTACTTCACTCTGTATAATCGGCTCCAGTTTCATCCACCTCATTAGAACTGATTCAAATGTATTCTTTTTAATGGCTGAGTAATACTCTATTGTGTATATGTACCACAGCTTTCTTTCTTTCCAGAGAGATGGTATGGGGAGGGAGGTGGGAGGGGGGTTCAGGATTGGGAACATGTGTATACCCATGGCGAATTCATATTGATGTATAGCAAAACCAATACAGTATTGTAAAGTAAAATAAAGTAAAAAAAAAAAAGAAGAAGAAGAAGTTCTCTGCTAGCAACTTGATGTAAAATATGTAATCACCTCAAATGGAAAACAAGAACATTATATGCCAATTTTTCTCAAAAGGATGCTTTGGGGTTTAACCACAGAGTAAATTTTGAATTTGATAGGAGAACATGGTGCTACAGATAAAGATGTTAAGATGAGGTTTTTGGCTTCAGAAACAGAGAGGAAGTGACAGCTTTTAAGGACAGGAACAGGAAGAAATAACAAAATTTTGAAATGTGTTGACTGAACAGCCTGAATGTGGGTGAAAAAAGAGTAAGGTTGGTTAGTGATGCCAAGGTAAAGTGATTGAAAAATGAACATGCCACCAAATGGTGAGAGAAAAAAAGAACACAGATAAGAAAAGACAGATGAACACAAAAAAGAAGATAGGATGGCAGATAACTTTTGCTTGTGAGCAAGCACTTGGCATAGTCAGTTTGCCTTGATAATTAATATGTAGTCTGTGGTGTACCTTCTCTCCCTTGCATCTAGAAAAGAGAGAAAGGTCACTACTTGGCATCACTTTGAAATTATTTATTTAGTTGTGCAATTGAATTAGCACAACATTTGAAAGAACATGTACATATAGAGAAAATACAGAGAAACCGTGCAGATAAATTCAGATTAATAGTCTAAAAACCTTCAGTGTGCCTCACTCCTACTCGTGTTTTAGAATTAATCTAAATTTATCTGCATAGTTCCTAGTGCAAATACAATAGAACTTAGTTTATATGTTTATGTACAATTAAACATACATACTGCCTCAGCCTAGAGTATAAATACCTAGAGATAGTAGGGGAGGAGAAGGAAGAGAAAATCTAGACTTTTTAATAACTGTATCAAAAGAATAACATGCCAGTGATGAAAGAGCTATGACTATAAACGACTGCAAATCTTTTTAGGAGAAGTATCCTTTTCAGAAAATTTTTAGAAATTTACTAGTTATATATGAGATGAAAGAGGAATTGAAGACAGGCACAGTCTTCCACTTCCTTGTTAGAGTAACTTCTTCATCATTCTTTGGAAACAAGAAGATAATGGAGTGTTTATAAATAATGAGCATGTCTGATGGAACGAGACAGCATTTACTTGGTCATAATACTGGATTGAGACGCTGAAGAAAACCAATAAGCATAGCAATGCTCTTTGAGAACATCCCATGTAATCATTTATTCATCTGTTCAACAACTTTATTATCAAATAAGCACTAGAAGGCATTGGTCAGTGTATTGGGTACAGGGAAGAACACAAAATAAACAAAATTCCTTTCTCTCTTGGAGCTTACAATCCAGATCAGGAAGACAAGTGACAGAAAAAATATCTAAAATATAGTTTACACAAGATGTAATTGAATAATAAAGAAGGACAAAAGCAAAGTGGGGGAAAGATAGGAAGTATGTGGCATCTGGAGCAAAACTTGAAATCTTTTGAGCAGAGGATATTTCATTTGAGTCCACCTGTGAAAGATGATCTATGAATCTCAAGTACTTGGGGTGAAAAGGTGATGATATAAGAATGAATGACTTCTACGGAGCTAGTTCTCGTGGTTTCAGGGATGGGGTAGTGGTTTTGCCAAAGGATTCGAGCCCAGAGCTCCTTTTTATGCTTGTGGACATAATGCTAGAGGGTGGAGAATATTGATCTCCTGGAATCCAGGTCACTGTTAGGTCTTGTGAAGTTGTATGGCCTCCTGTCACTTGTTAAGTTCAAATTCCTGACAAAGATGACAATGAAAATATTAGCATTTTTTAAAATGGAAATAAGTGTTGAGTCTACATTCTCACCATGCTTGCTATGAAGCAAACTACTGTGTAAATTATACACCTGGTAAACTTCCCTGGTGGCTCAGAGGGTAAAGAATCTGCCTGCAAATTGGGAGATCTGGGTTCAATTTCTGGGTTGGAAAGATCCCCTGGGGAAGTGAAAGGCAACCCACTCCAGTATTCTTGTTGGAGAATTCCATGGGCAAAGGTACCTAGCAGGCTACAGTCCATGGGGTCACAAATAGTCAGACATGACTGAGTGACTTTCAAACATGTGTGCATGAAAATGGTAGTTCTCCAGAAGGTAAAAACTGCTGGACACATTTCTGATCAGGCACTCAGGACAGTTTCCAGTTGCTTTATTTGACTTCATTTAGAAGAAGTAGTGTTACTTGCTCATTTGTATCTGACTCTTTGCAACCCCATGGACTGTAGCCCACCAGGCTCCTCTGTCCCCAGAATTCTCCAGGCAAGAATACTAGAGTGGGTTGCCATTCCTTCTCCAGAGGATCTTTCTGATCCTGGCACCAAAACCAGGTCTTCTGCATTGCAGGCAGATTCTTTACCATTTGGACATTTGAATTATAGGGAAGTCCTTGGGCTGCACCTAAGTTTAATTAAACTTACTGGGGTGATCATTTGCAGTATGTATATGGGGGTGGTGGTTTAGTCACTAAGTCATGTCCAACTCTTACGACCCCGTGGACTGTAACGCGCCAGGCTCCTCTGTCTGTGGGATTCTTCAGGCAAGAATACTGGAGTGGCTTGTCATTTCCCTCTCCAGGAGATCTTCCTGACCCAGGAACTGAACCCTGGGTCACCTGCATTGCAGACAGATTCTCTACTGACTGAGCTATGAGGGAGATGTCATTATGTGGTACACCTTTAACTGATACGAAGCTGTTTGTCAATTATATCTCTGTAAAATTTTTTAAAAGTCAAATAAACGCCAAATTAAGAAAAACAAAAAACAAATCTGAGGAGACAGCTTCGCGTGTGGCGAAGGCAGAGCTGCTGGCCATTTGGCCTCCTTGAGCTGATAGCAGTGGGACACACAAAGCTGTAATTAGTGAGTCTGAGTGTAGTTTTCAGAGCTTGTTGTCATTGTTGTTTAGTCACTCAGTCAAGTCTGACTCATTTTGCAATCCCATGGACTATAGCCCTCTAGGCCCCCTCTGTCCATGGGATTTTCCAGGCAAGATTCCTGGAGTGGGTTGCTATTTCCTCTTCAGGGGATCTTCCCCTCCCAGAGATAGAACCCACATCTCTGAGTCTCCTGTTCTGCAGATGGATTCTTTATGGCTGAGTCATCTGGGAAGCCTTAGAATTCAGAGTATTTTCATCCAGAGCAATGGATGTTAAACTAAATTGCAAAGACATTTGGTAAAGCAGCTTCCCAAGTAGTGCTAGTGATAAGAACCCACCTGTCAATGCAGGAGGCTTAAGAGATGTGGATTCCAAGCTGGACTGGGAAGATTCCCTGGAAATAGCAACCTACTCCAGTATTCTTGCCTGGAGAAGTCCACGGACAGAGGAGTGAGGTGGGCTATAGTCCACAGAGTCATAAAGAGTCTGAAGCGACCAAACACAGCACACATTTTTTTTTATTGCTATTGTTTCTTGCTTACTTTTTCATTCTTACTATTTACTGCTTGCAAACACTTTAAAGTTGAAAAAATAAAATAACATGTCCTGATTCACAAAACCAATTTTTTGATATACTCAAGCTCTTTTGTTTTTAAAGATATATGTTCTACATTTACATTAAATTTAAAATAAAATTTTTGGAACAGAAGAACATAAGTAATAAACAAAAATATATAAAGTATGGATTTATGTTTATAGTATTTTAGTAAATAATTACATTTATTTTTATAATAAGGATCTATGGTAAGGAGTTTCTCCCAATAGTTTGACTCTGATTTTAAAGAGTCTTGTTATTATCACAAAGTTAATTTCAAGTGAACAACCCATCATATCAAAAAGGGGCATCTGGAACTTCCCTCGTGGTCCAGTGACTAGGATTCTACACTCCCAATGCAGCAAGACTGAGCTCTATCCCTGGTCAGGGAACTAGATCCCATATACTGTAACTAAGGGTTCACATGCCACAACTAACAGCTCTGCGATTTACCTGTATATTCTAGTTTAATCTTCATAAGAGTCTTACAAAAATGTAACATATCAGTTACACGTTTGGGCTCTAGAATCGGACTATTTAGAATTGTTTTAGTTGTCTTTCCTTTGCAACTTGAATAATTCTAAGGTCAAACTATATATTTCCTCTTGCATCTTTGGAATTTCCTATAAATCGGGGAAACTAATAGTACAAAACCCTTAGGCTATTGTAAGGTTTTAGTAGCATAATGCAGAGATAACTGACACAGAATAATATTAACTACTCTACTTAACCCTCCCCTTCAAAAATGAGGAAGCTGAGATTGACAGCAATAAATTTCTTTGTCCATAAGCCTGTATCAAACACAGTTGTCACATTCAGACTCAGACTCAAGTCTACAGACCCTAAAGGCCAGGCTCTTCATTATTAGTATCCGTTAGGTAATTCTGACCTTCCATAGTTGATTTCTACTTGTTTAGCACACTATGATGACCTAGAAGAGTGGAACTGGGGGAGAGAGGAAGGTGATACATGTATAATTATGACTTGAGTTGCATTGTTGTATGACAGAAATCAACAATTTTCCTCCAATTAATAAAAAGGAAAAAAAATTATAATAGTTCATTTGGGAACTTTAAAATCAATGGATGTCAGTAAGGAATGCCTAACAAAAAAATTTTCCTACTTCCTAAAAAGGCAGAATGACTAAATAGTGGAAATGAACATCCTCAATGAGAAAATGGGCTAATCAGAAATGTGTGTGCGTAACCTGCCAAGCTCCTTTGTTCATGGGGATTCTCCAGGCAAGAATACTGGAGTGGGTTGCCATCAGGGTGTCTTCCCAACCCAGGGATAGAACACAGGTCTCCCACATTGCAGGCAGATTCTTTACCATCTGAGCCACCAGGGAAGACCAATCAAAAGTGAATATACTTAGCAAAATTGTGAACATTAAATGAAAATAAATGTTCTGATTGTAAAGAGAACTATTAATCTAATTCTCAAGCTGGTGGAAAGATTTCCTGCAATTGGATAAAGAGAGTTTAGAAGACAAATATGGTTCAATATTTTTTAACTAAACTACAGCTGACCATTCCATTTATTCACTCATAAATATATATTAATATGACTTTATGAATGTATATACATATATGTGGGCTTCCCAGGTGGTTCAGTGATAAAAATTCTGCCTACCAGTGCAAGAGACTCAGGAGATGCAGAAGACACTGGTTTGATCCCTGGGTTCATAAGATCCCCTGGAAGAAGAAATGGCAACCCACTCCAGTATTCTTGCCTGGAAAATCCCATGGACAGAGGAGCCTGGTGGGCTACAGTCCATAGGGTTGCAAAGAGTTGGACACAACTGAGTGATTAAGCATGATATATATATGTATATGTAATGTACACTAATGTAGTCATGCATATTATTTATATTTATTTTATAATTGTTTATTGGATTAAAGTTTGTAAGAATAACTCATTCATTTCAAAATATAACCAATAACATAATGGTGAAAAGTTTTGAGTTTCATTAATTTTCAATTTAGATTAACTAAAGTTCTGAATTGTTACATTTTTAAATGTATCTATTCACTCTAGGAATGAGGTTTCTTTTGTAGTATATTCATGTATAGCTTGTGTTTGCTTGATATATAGTAATTTTGTTTCCAATCCAAATGGTTACAGATTTGTAGCTGAAAGCCTTGAATTCTTGTTTTTCTGTTTATTTTTAGGTGTTGCAAATGAAAAAAATATTGAGTCATGTTATCTGTTCTAGAGAACTATATGGCATAATATATATAAATAGTAAGATTACTGATAAGTATGCAAGCCCTGAAGTAACATCCAAGTGTGTGATCATTTTTAAATGTACTAATGTAATATGTCACACCAAATGATTCCCCTGAAAATAAACATTTTCATGATGGCACGCATTAGATTTCCGTTTAAATTAATAAACTATTAAATATGAGCAATTTTTTCTAACATTAAATAAAGGACACAAAGTGTAGCTTTAGTGGTGAAAAGCCAGCTTAGAAAAATATATTAAATGTATTCTTTCTCATATTCAAATATGTATACTACACATTTGTGGTCCAAGTGAAATCATATGACAATTATTTCTTCATACATATAAAAATTTGAGAAATATGCCTCTACTTTATTTCTAATAACTCACAAGCGATGTACATAGAACTCTGTTACTGTTATTCATCTAAATATTTAATGGAAATGCTTTGGAATTTTAATTTCCACAGAGAAAAAGAATATTTATTAACATTGCTTAATTGTCTTATGAAGTAAAGCTGGAGCTAGTTGAGAACACTGGAAAAGGATAAGAATTTGTTATTTATCAATCCCTATATAAACATGCATGAATTTTTTTTTAAATCAGTTATCTAATTTTTACAACTTAGAACAGAAAGACTACATATTTATGCACTTTAAGTTATCCTGCCATATT
>SJYC01051639.1:0-22107 GCA_006408675.1 Madoqua kirkii | reverse complement strand
GTTTACTTTGCTTCACATTATTTTTGAGATATCTTTTTATGTTGATTTGTGTAGTCTTTATTCATTTAATTCTATCGCTTGATAGCATACTATTATTACATTGTACCAATTCTACAGTAAAAAAGGTATTTTGTGCTGTTTCTATGAAAAAGAATTGATTAGGAAAAAGCAGATGGTCTTAAAGAAAAATTGACAAAATCCTTGGACACTTCATAAAAGAGGGTTTCGAAATGACCAATAAGCATATGAAAACCGTCAACATTATTTTCATCATAGAAATATAAGTAAAAATCACAAGATGCTACCACTATCCATCCACCATAATGAATAGGAAGAGAAAGTCAGAAAATAGCAAGTATTGTTAAGCATGTGAGACAACTGGTATAAATTGTTGCAATCACTTAAAAACTACTTGGTAGTATCTTACAAAGCAGAATATACAGATGCAGCCTGATCCAGAAATTCCACTCCTTGGTATCTGTTTAACATACATTAAATGAAAGATGTATACAAAATATTCAACAGAGCTCAAAATATTCATAATATTCAAAAGTTGGAAAGAAAGACAGTAAACTCAGATCTTCAGTGATCCACACATTGGAATTAGAATATACAGATGCAGCCTGATCCAGAAATTCCACTCCTTGGTATCTGTTTAACATACATTAAATGAAAGATGTATACAAAATATTCAACAGAGCTCAAAATATTCATAATATTCAAAAGTTGGAAAGAAAGACAGTAAACTCAGATCTTCAGTGATCCACACATTGGAATTAGTTGACAAGGACTTTAAAATAGCTTTGATAAATATATTACAGAAAATAAAGGGGAAAAAATGGGGAATTTCACCAGATGCCAGTGTTCTCTTCATTTTGGTCATACGGTTTGGTGTGCTTAGTAATTTTGTTTTAATGATAGAAACTGTTTTTTAAAGTCTCCAGATGGTGTTAACTTCTGTGAGTAATGATTAAGTTTTCCTTCTGCCAGGTAATTCTGGGCTTCGCAGGTGGTGCTAGTCATAAAGAACTTGCCTGCCAATGCAGGAGACACAAGAGAGGCTTGATCCCTTGGTCTGGAAGATCCCCTGGAGAAGGAAGTGGCAACCCACTCCAGTATTCTCACCTGGAAATAACATGGACAGAGGAGCCTGGTGGGCTACGGTTTATAGGGTCACTAGGAGCTGGACAGAATGAAGTGACTTATCATGTTGCCAGGTGGAGAGAGCAGAGGCTGATCATCTTAAACCAAATATGACTGCACTCAGTCCACACACACAAGACCCCAGGGAAGATGTCTACACTTGATGTGCACTCGATCGCCTAGAATATTTAAACCACCAATTTAGTGTTAAGAAACTCTTCCAACCCCAATCAATACCTGACTAAACTTTTCTCACAATTTAGAGAATTCTGCCTGATTTTATAATGTGGCTTAGATTTTTAAGTTCCATTCCTATAAAATCCCAGACTGGAACAGGCTCAAGATGCTTAAGCATACCTTCCCACCAAAAGCTCTCTGTCTACTGCCAATAATCTTCTGCCAACACAAAGGTCCAATTTTTAGACATCTGTGCAAATTAGAAATAGCGAAGCCCTCCAGAGTAAAAGTGGCTGCAGATGTCTGCTCAGCTCTCTGAAGGTCTTTCCTCTCTGGAGTTTTAGCCTCTCTAGATAGCGTTGTCACTGCAGATCTCTGATACCTTCAAAGAGACAATTTCTCTGTTTTATCTGGGTTTTCTAGTTTTCTTTGGTTGGAATTCTGGCTCGATGCAAACTATCCATCCCACGGAGAAGCAGAAACTATTAATTACCATGCATTTGTTGAAAAGATATATAGTGCATTTACATATGTGTATATTCTCATGTGTATACAGATAAATATGACTTTTAAATGTCTTGGACTAATTAAATTTACATTTAAACCTAATTAAATTAAATGTGTTGTTCAGTCACTAAGTACTGTCTGCCTCTTTGCAACCCCACGGACTGTAGCCTGCCAGGCTCCTCTGTCCAAAGAGCTCTTCCTACAAGATTGCTGCAGCAGGTTGCCATTTCCTTCTCCCGGAGATCTTCCCAGACCAAAGATTAAATCAGCATCTCCTACACTGGTGGACGGATTCTTTACCACTGAGCCACCAGGGAAACCCATAATTAAATTTAAATAACATTTAAACTTTTTTTGAGCTTTGAAACCTTAAAAATAGAAAGAAAAATGGACTCATGTATAGTACAGGTGCTCCAATTAGAATTTTTCCATGTGCCATTTTGAAACAACCTGTAACCTATATTAAATGAATGCAAGTATGTAGCATGCACTCATGTTGATTCTGCTTGACTTTTGTAAGAGGCCAGTGGACATTCCTTCTATTTGATTCTTTCATAATCTTATTGGGCAATTTTTACTTTGGGGAATGTATATACAATTAGGATTAAAAAAGAAGACAAAAAGTATTTGGGGGAAAAAAATGGAAGTAGGAAAATAGATTCTAAGTTCAATCCTAAAGACAGACTGAAATAGGAATATATATGACATGGAGAGACAGACAAAAAAGGAAATAAGCCCATAAAAGGAGATGTGTATAAGAGACAGGTCCAAAATTTATTTTTTCTGATATGATTATCTGCCTTCCCTATGTTTATTATTTGCTTTTCAAAAATTGTAACATTTTAAGTTATATGTGCTACTTATCTCTTTTGTCTGATTATTAATCAAGCTATTATTCAGCAGCCATGAATTATTTTGAGCTACAAGGCAAGTATATCCTACTTTACTTTACAAATTGTAAGCTGTACAATTTTCACAATGTGCTTGATTTTCCATAGTCACCATTGGATTCCGTTAGTTTCTCTAAATAAATACTGCCTACATGTTTATAACAAGCTTTAGGCTATAAGAGTTAGAAACAAAATTCCTTGTTCTTCCTAATCAGAATGCTTCTAGGCAAACATTAAAGATATTGCCTTTGCTTTATAATCTATCAGTAATTTTTTCTACTTATTAAACATTAAGAGCAAACTTAACCTAAAATCATATATTTGCAAGATATATATTTAGTATTTGCTGTGCTTTGCTTAGTTGCTCAGTCATGTCCTATTCTTTGTGATCCCATGGTCAGACTCTTCTGTCCATGGTGATTCCAGAGAAGAATACTGGACTGGGTTGGCATGTCCTTCTCCAGGGAGTCTTCCCGTATATATATGTACAAATGTAGTATACTTAACTGAAGTTTGAACATAAATGTTATATGCTGAAGCTACACATCAAAAAAAATAACTTTAAATATGCTTAATATTAGTATACTATTATTTTCATAAGTGTATTTTAATATTCTACTCTTATAATGATGATGATGATGCATGATTTGATGTTGGTGATACACGCATACCTCAGCTGTATTGTGGGTCTAGTTTCAGACTACTCCATAAAGCAAATATTACAATTAAGCGAGTCAGACAGACTTGTTGGTTTCCCAGTGCACAGAAAAGTTATGCTTATACTATACGTAGGTTTTTAAGTATGCAATAGCATTATGTCTATAAAAACAGTGCATACCTTAATTTTAAAATATTTATTGCTAAAAAATGCAAATCATCATGTGAGCTTTCAGCAAATCATAGTCCTTTTTGTTAGCTGACGGTTTGAGATATTGTGACAGTTACCAAAATGTAATACAGAGACACAACGTGAGCAAATGCTGTTGGAAAAAAATGGCTCCAATAGACTTGCTCAAGACACGGTTGACTTTCAGTTTGTAAAAACAAGAAAAAAATATATATATATATATTTTTGAAGCACACACACTAAAATTATGCCTGTATCGTAAAAGCCACTCACACAATATTTAACAACCCAAAAATACATATTTACACTGGATAATAATGCAATTTGATTTTACCAATATTTTCATAGATCAGTTGTGAAATGTCTATACCATTTCAGAGTCATTATCCTCTTTTTGTTTACAAATACTCTAGAAAAAATTAAATAAATAAAAGCAAATTTATTGATCTAAGAAGTCTCCAGTTTTGAATTACGGCACAAACTGTGCAGTCAATTAAGTAGAATCTGTTTCTTAAATGAATAGCTATACCTAATTTGCACATGTGTTTACAAGATAAAAGACAGTGAGTCTTTGTACACTATTCATAATTTTATTTTCCACTTGTATGGTGAAGCTACCCAAGATGGCTGATCTCTTGTTCTCTGTACACCCCCTAACTTCAACTATACCCTGTTCACCTGACTGACCTTCCTCTATACCTGCCCCAGACCCCAGATAGTTATCATTCTAGCTTTAAATCTGAACATCTCTACTATGATAGCTTATCAAAGGGGCAGTGAGGAGTGTGTTCCTTTCATTATTATTTCCCTAATAACCAATAAGCCGACTTAATGTAATTCTCTCACTAACCGGTAACCTGCCCTACTCCCTAAGAGCAAAGCCTTCTATCTCTGCATATGGTGGGGTGGCATTCCAGAATCTTGTTTCAGACAAGTAAGGTCCCTCTACCCATTAAACCAATAGTGTCTCTGTTTCTGATTCCAGGCTCACTCTTCCATCTTGAAGCCGCCCAATACAAGACATTTCACTATGCTCTAAAATCCTTAATGATGAAGCACACATTTTTACTATAATAATGAAAATAATTGACAAACCTGAAAGTTCCGGAATTGTGAGTTCCAGAGTTTGTTTTGGACTTCCCTGGTTGCTCAGCTGGTAAAGAATCCTATTGTGATGCAGGAGACTCCAGTTCAATTCCTGAGTTGGAAAGTTCCCCTGGCATAGTGATAGACTACCCAGTCCAGTATTCTTGGGCTTGTGTTATGGCTCAGAAATTAAAAGAATCCACCTGAAATGCAAGAGACCTGAGTTCAGTCCCTGAGTTGGAAAGATTAGCTGGAGGAGAGCATAAAACCTACTCCAGTATTCTTGCCTGGAGAATTCCACGGACAGAGTAGCCTGGCGGGTTACAGTCCATGGGGTCGCTAAGAGTTGGACACAACTGAGTGACTAAGCACAGCAGAGAGTGTGTTTTAGACACTTTCCTCTTCCCTGAAATAAGAAGATATTTTACAGCTGACGTTGAATTATAAGTCTTAAGGATGAATCTAAATCTGCCTTATGAAGTTCTTATATACAGAAACAACACTTGCATCTGTATATACAATATTCAATGATAATTTTTAACAGAAATTCTAATTTTTTCCCTGAATCAAAATAAAGAATTGCAGAAATAATAAGACAAAAGCTATTAGGTATGCTTTTCTGTGTTTTTATTGGCTCTCAAAAGGCAGCACATTTAGTTCATGACTCAAAATAGAAGTTCTCTGGTTTTACAAACCTGTCTATTGCATGTTTGTCATGGTACTTGGAGCTGGAAATGGCAACCCATTCCAGTATTTTTACTTGGAAAATCCCATGGACAGAGGAGCCTGATGGGCTACAGTACATGGAGTCACAGAGTCAGACACGACTGAGCAACTGAGAATGCATGGTGCTAACACATTAACCCTTCAACAGAGACAATTTCTAGTTAGTTCTTTGACTATCCTACTGAGTTGAATAGCATTCTCCCAAAATTCATGTCCACATAAAACTTCAGATTTTAATCTTTTTTTTGAAATAAGGTGTTTGTACATGGAGTTAGTAAACAATCTCAAGATTAAATGATTGCTGAATTTAAGGTGAGCTTAAATCCTATGATTTGTCTCCTTACAAGTAGCAGAGAACACAGAAGTTTACAGAGTAAAGATGGAGGCAGAAGCTGGAGTAAGGCTATAGCCGAGGAATGCCTGGAGGCAATAGAACCTGGAGGAGGCAAGGAAGCATTCTCTGCTAGAGCCTTCAGAGGGAGTATGGCTGACATCTTAATTTCAAACTTCTAGCCTCCAGACCTGTAAGAGCACACACTTTTGTTGTTTCAAACCATCCAGTTGGTATATTTTGCTATGGCAGCCTGAGGAGACAAATAAACCTGGAACTGATTGCTTTGAAGGGTAACTCCACAAGTGATACTCTGGAGAACTGTTTTACCACTGTTACTAGAGGAATTTAACTCAGCCTGTGTTAATAGACAAGGAACTAGTCATGGACAAAGAGGGAAATAGTCTTCCAGTAGATGTCTAAGCTAATACCAGTGGGATCAGAAAACATGATATGGAATTAAGCAATCATGCATTTAATGATGAGTATTCATAAAGTAAGTATTTCTACTAAGAATCTATTATACACCAGGCATGTGCTAGATACCATGGATATAACAGACATTAAAAAATAAACATAAATAAGAAATTAGTCTCTGCTCTTAAGGTGCCTCCAATCTATTCCAAAAAATGTGGCTACCATACATGGAATTGATAGTTATAAAAATAGTGAGCACAAATTGTTAGAATATACTAAAGTTCATATTTCCATCCAGTACAATGGTTCTCAACATTAACTTACACTTCTTTCACCCAGGAAGCTTTATAGAAAAGTGTCACCTTTTCTCTTTCCTAAGGGATGCACATTTAGCTTGTCTGTTTACCACTTTTTATTATTATTTTTTTTATTTTAAATATCCTTAATCCCAAAGAATTGATGCTTTTGAACTGTGGTGTTGGAGAAGACTCTTCAGAGTCCTTGGACTGCAAGGAGATACAACCAGTCCATTCTGGAGATCAGCCCTGGAATTTCTTTGGAAGGAATGATGGTAAAGTTAAAACTCCAGTACTTTGGCCACCTCATGCAAAGAGTTGACTCATTGGAAAAGACTCTGATGCTGGGAGGGACTGGGGGCAGGAGGAGAAGGGGACGACAGAGGATAAGATGGCTGGATGGCATCACGGACTGGATGGACGCGAGTCTGAGTGAACTCCGGGAGTTGGTGATGGACAGGGAGGCCTGGCGTGCTGCGATCATGGGGTCTCAGAGTCGGACACGACTGAGAGAATGAACTGAACTGAGTCTCTTTAAGGGACAGCAGAATTCTGAAATTCTCTTGCCTGTTGGCTCTCGGGACTAGTGCTCTTCTTAGTCTCTCTGCTGGTAAAGAATCCATCTGCAATGCAGGAGAGCTCCATTCAATATTCTTCTATGTTGATTTGTGCAGTTCAATTCCTGGGTGGGGAAGATCCACTGGAGAAAGGATAGACTACCCATTCCAGTATTCTTGGGCTTCCCTGGTGGCTCAGCTGGTAAAGAATTTGCCTGCAATGCAGGAGACCTGAGTTCAATCCTGGGTTGGCTAGATCCCCTGGAGAAGGGAAAGGCTACCCACTCCAGTATTCTGGCCTGGAGAATTCCAGGAACTGTATAGTCCATGAGGTCACAAAGAGTTAGGCATGACTGAGTGACTTTCACTTTCACTTTACCTCACAGTAATAAAGTGAGAAAATAGGTGATGTTTCCTCACAGTACACAATAGACACCTAACTGCATTATACACTGGTGAGTCCATTTACAGCAGGACAATCAAGGGAAGAGGCTTGGTGCTTCCCAGATTAAAAACAAAACAAAACAAAACACATATTTCTCATTTTTGAAGTCAAAGAAAGCTTGACTTCCCAAGTAGAAAGCTGCTTGGTGTTCAAAAGGAGAGTAATGTCAAGCCTACCCATAGGTCTCTTTGATAGAACCCATTTAGGCTGAAACATGTGCCCGCACACATGGAAGGATCCTGAGAAATCCCAAATACAGACTCAGAGTCAGGTCAATCAAAATGATTACACAAAGGAAACCTGAAAGGAATGCCCCTATATAACTGATTTAAACTACCAAGAGGCCATGACTGTCTCTCTGAGTTCACCTGTGTGTCTATCCACATGTACTGTAGTCTTTGTCCTCTAATAAACTTTACTTGTTTCATTACTCTCTGTGGGTTCTTTCTGCAAAGCCAAAGGGTCAGGGCCCTTGTTGCTGACCACTGCTGTGGCCCCACCTCAGTCTCTGGCTGTGAACTAAAACCTTGCTTTAAAGGTTTGACCTTGCCACTGCAGGCCAGGTCACTTGAGATCAACTTAATTAATATTTCAAGAGACTCCTGAGAATCCCTTGGACTACAAAGAGATAGTCAGTCCTAAAGGGAATTAGTTCTGAATATTCACTGGAAGGACTGATGCTAAAACTGAAATTTCAATACTTTGGCCACCTGATGTGAAGAACTGACTCACTGGAAAAGCCCTTGATGCTGGGAAAGATTGAGGAGAAGGGGATGAAAGAGGATGAGAAAGTTGGATAGCATCCCTGACTCAATGGACCTGAGTTTGAGCACACCCCAAGAGTTGATGATGAACAGGGAAGCCTGGCATGCTGCAGTCCATGGGGTAGCTATGAGCAACTAAACTGAACTGAATATTTCAGCATCTTTGACATAAGTTATGCTGTCACAGATTTATCATATGTACACTTATCTTCAATCTCCCTACAAAACATTTTTGTGGGAAGTAGAATTTTTTTCAATGTCTCCCTCCCATTTTTATGTGTTTCTGCTTTTCTCTCCTTCATACACACATACACATATACACCCATACACAACACACATTTGTTACAAAATTTTATTAGGAAATAAATTTTAAAGGAAATAACAGGCAGCATAAGCCAAATATGGAGTAATAATTGTGAAAAGATCTAGGATATCACAGATATATTTTTTCTAAACCCTACTGAGATATTTTTCTTTTTTTCTAGAGTATCAAAAATGTGATTATTGTCCACGTTAAACTCATTAGCTCCTTGAAATGTACCTGCTTCCATGTTGAACTTCTAATTATTCCTCAGTGTGTACCTGTGTTAATTGCTCAAGCCATGTCTGACTCTTTGCGACCCCATGGACCATAGCCCACCAGGCTCCTCTGTTCATGAAATTCTCTAGGCAAGAATACTGGAGTGGGTTGCCATTTCCCTTTCCAGAGGATATTCCTGATCCAGTGATCAAACCTGTTCTCCTGCATTGCAGGTGGATGCTTTACCATTTGAGCTACTAGAGAAGCCCAGTAATTCTGCTAAACCTAACTAACACACTGATCTTAGAACTGATGAGAGTTCCCTTATGAGTCTGCCTCATTTTCAGCATTAGCTCAGACCAAGGTTGTAAGCTTGTGAATCCTGTTTCAGTTTACAACTTTGAAGATCCGAAGGCCTAACAGAAGAGAATGTTCCTTTACTGTTTATGTATGTTTCAAACTCATCCTTCCACATTGCCAAAAGCAGAACAAAATGAACTAATTGTGCCAGCATTTGCCATCTGATTTCATTTTTCAGAAAAGCTATTTCTGTTTTCTCTAATGCATGACACATCACCATATCAACTTCAACAACTTCTCTGTGCAGTGACTATACCATGTACTATACATCTTTTTAAAGTCTCTTTCTTATGACCTTCTTCCTTTTCTTATATGACCAGCAGGCAGTTGACATTTCACAAACATTTTATTTTCTTAGGCTCCAAAATCACTGCTGAAGGTGACTGCAGCCACAAAATTAAAATTGAGCTGCCATTTAATTAAAATTCAACTGCAGCTTGCTCCTTAAAAGAAAAGCTATGACAAACCTAGACAGTGTATTAAAAAGCAGAGAGACATCACGTGGCTGACCGAGGTCCATATAGTCAGAGCTATGGTTTTTCCAGTAGTCATGTACAGATGAGAGAGTTGGACCATAAGGAAGGCTAAGCACTGAAGAATTGATGCTTTTGAATTGCAGTGCTGGAGAAGACTCTTGAGAGTCCCTTGAACTCCAAGAAGATCAAACCAGACAGTCCTAAAGGATATCAACACTGAATACTCATTGGTAAAACCAATACTGAAGCTCCAATACTTTGGCCACCTGATCCAAAGAGCCACCTCATTGGAAAAGACCCTGATGTTGAAAAAAATTGAGGGCAGGAGGATAAAGAGGCAACAGAGGATGGTATGTTTGGATAGCATCATCGATTCAATGACATTAGTTTGAGCAGACTCCTGGAGATGGTGAAGGACAGGGAAGCTTGGTGTGCTGCGGTCCATGGAGTTGAAGAAAGTCAGACACTACTGAGCACCTGAACAACAGCAGCAACAAACTTTAGTTCCCTACTGCCTTTCTCTGGTCAAGTCCATGAGATCGGTAAAACAATTTTTTAGAAGTAAATTGATATAAATTAGTTATGCAGTTGAGAACCAGAGCTATTTAAGTTTGCTGCTGTAGGAGGAAATGTCACCACAGGGTTTCTGGATGCAGTATGAAGGGCAGTATTACACATTGTCTTGAAGTCAGGAAATCATCAGTGATATTGTCAAAATAAATCAGGTACTAGCTAATGAGTACCAGGTCCAGTTTGATGGAAATGAAAATAAAGGAGAATGTTTGACTCAGAGTAGTTTGAAAGTCAAAGTCAGTAAGTGATTGAATGACCAGCTAGAATCAAATATAATCCAACATTTGAAATCACAAACCACTGAGAGACAATTAATGTCACAAGTCAGACCCCAAAAATGGGAAAAGTGAATTTTAAGAGCACTTACAAAATCATTGTTAATATTCCTAAGGTAGTAGTGAAGCATTCAAGTTCCCATCACCTAAGGTTAGTGCTAAGTAGCTTTGGTTGTGTCTGTCTGTTTGTGACCCTATGGACCCACCAGGCTCCTCTGACCATGGGATTCTCCAGACAAGAATATTAGAGTGGGTTGTGATTTCCTTCTCCAGGGAATTGTATGCATGGAAGTGAGCTGAACTTGGCTGTTGCAGATGTTGTGGTTAAAATTAGATGAATGTAGTACATCAGTTTTCAATTGAAAATCTAGATAGCTCTGTAGCACCTCAGATTAGATAGTTGGAACCAAGATGGAAAGCAAAGAGAGAGAGGGTTTAGGACAAAAAGAGAGAGAAAAAAATTTCTCTATTAAATCTTCTAAATTCTATCAGAGGGCAAAGAAGAGAGAAGGGCTGCACATTTGCCAAGCAACAGGATTGTTCTTAGAAAAGCATTCAGAAGAGTTGAACTTGAAGGTGTTAAAAGGAGTGAGTGTAAGAAAATGCATAACAACTGCATGACTTCATACAAATGACATGTTGAAAAGAAAAAAGCTACATTAGAGAAAACAACAAGATGAAATGGATGCCTTTTCAGTGCTGCTTGACATTTAGAATTCTTGAAAATCCCTTGAGTTGAGTGAGGCACTTAATTATGGTAATCGTCGATTTCTCTACTTATAAAAAAGTGTTGATATTACCTGGGTTCCTTATTTCACAGAATAATGGAAGAATATGAATTTGTATAAAAAAATGATAGAAGAAAGCCCTGTATAATTGTGTAGAATGTTATTAGTAAAGCCATGACCAGCTATGTTATGAATAACTAGGTACATTATAATAAAGTCTTATAATTGTTCAGGATAAAATGCTACGTTTTTCTCTCCATGAGTATCAGTCAAATTAAACAGAAGTTGTAATCCAAACTATTACAATATGCATGTGTTCTGTGCTTACTCAGTATCTCTTCAAGAACCAGAATACTCTGGATGTATCTTGGTCCAAGACACCATCAGTTTTCTCTTAGATTACTCAGAGTAGTTTCCTAATAACAGATCTCCCTGCTTTTCTGTCCATGTGCAATTTAGTCTTGATAGAGCAGCCAGAGTGGATCTTTTAAAAACACAATTTGGATTGTGTCATTCCTCTACTCAAAACCTTCTAAAGCTTCCGCATGTCACTCAGAATAAAGTCAAAGTCAGACATGAGTTGCAGTTTCTGACATCTCCTCACTCTCCCATTCTAACCACACTAGCCCTCGTGCTATTCCTCTGCCACATCAGAGAGGTTCCTCTCTTAGGCCTAAAAGGAATGCTACTCTCTAGATATCCCAGTGGCCACCTCCCACTTCCATGCAAATCTTGCCTGGCAAACCCATCTCAGCGAGTCCTGCCCTAGGCTCTATATTTAAAGTGTCAGCTCCCCATATTGCAAATCCCTGTACTCTGAAGCCCTTTTCTTCAACATAACTCTTTATCACTTCTTTGGAAAGTATCTATCACCTTCTAAAAGATTATATAATGTATGTCTTTTTGATGATTATTATATTCTAATTTCTTTAACTGATTTCCTTGGCTCCATGAACAGAAATTTTGTGCTTGTTTTTCACCGATGCACCTGTAGCAGAGTACCTGGCCCATGGTTAGTGTGGCCTAAATATTGGTTGCATTGTAGTCTTTAAACTGTTAATGGATAGTGCTCTATTCTGTTTGTGGAAAGTCATTCCACTATTCCTCAGCTCTACAGTAGTAAAAAGTACAGGCACATTTTATTTTATTGTGTTTCACAGATATCATTTTTTTTTTAATTTACAAACTGAAGGTTTGTGGTAACCCTGCATTGTCACAAATAGGTCAGAATTTTTTAGCAAAAAAGCATCTTTCAATTAAGGTATACACATTAATTTTTTAGACCAATGCTACTGAACACTTAATAGTCTACAGTAAAATGTAATATGGGCTTCCCAGATGACGCTAGTGGTAAAGAACCCTTGTGCCAATGCAGGAGATATAACAGACTTGGGTTCAGTTCCTGGGTTGGGAAGATCCCCTGGAGAAGGGCACAAATATCCACTGCAGTCTTCTTGCCTGGAGAATCCCATCGACAGGGAAACCTGGTGGGCTATAGTCCATAACGCCATAGAGTCAGACATAATTGAGGCAACTTAGCACGCATGCACAAAGTATCAGTTCAGTTCCGTTCAGTTGCTCAGTCAAGTCCAACCCTTTGCAACCCCACGAACTGCAGCCCTCCAGGCCTCCTTGTCCATCACCAACTTCCAGAGTCCACTCAGGCTCACGTCCATCGAGTCGGTGATGCCATCCAGCCATCTCATCCTCTGTCATCCCCTTCTCCTCTTGCCCTCAGTCCCTCCCAGCATCAGAGTCTTCCCCAATGAATCAACTCTTCGCATGAGGTGGTCAAAGTACTGGAGTTTCAGCTTTAGCGTCATTCCTTCCAAAGAACACCCAGGGCTGATCTCCTTTAGAATGGACTGGTTGGATATCCTTGCAGTCCATGGGACTCTCAAGAGTCTTCTCCAACACCACAGATCAAAAGCATCAATTCTTTGGTGTTCAGCTTTCTTCACAGTCCAACTCTCACAGCCATACATGACCACTGCAAAAACAATAGCCTTGACTAGATGGAACTTTGTCGGCAAAGTAATGTCTCTGCTTTTGAATATGCTATCTAGATTGGTCATAACTTTTCTTCCAAGGAAACGTCCTTTAATTTCGTGGCTACAGTCAACATCTGTAGTGATTTGGGAGCCCCCAAAATTAAAGTCTGACACTGTTTCCACTGTTTCCCCATCTATTTCCCATAAAGTGATGAGACCAGATGCCATGATCTTCATTTTCTGAATGTTGAGCTTTAAGTCAACTTTTTCACTCTCCTATTTCACTTTCATCAAGAGGCTCTTTAGTTCTTCTTCACTTTCTGCCATAAGGATGGTGTCATCTCCATATCTGAGGTTATTGATATTTCTCTTGGCAATCTTGATTCCAGCTTGTGCTTTCTCCAGCCCAGCATTTCTCGTAATGTACTCTGCATATAAGTTAAATAAACAGCGTGACAATATAAAGCCTTGATGTACTCCTTTTCCTATTTGAAATCAGTCTGTTTTTCCATGTCCAGTTCTAACTGTTGCTTCCTGACCTGCATATAGGTTTCACAAGAGGCCAGTCATGTGGTCTGGTATTCCCATCTCTTTCAGAATTTTCTACAGTTTACTGAGATCCACACAGTCAAAGGCTTTGGCATAGTCAATAAAGCAGAAGTAGATGTTTTTCTGAAACTCTCTTGCTTTTTTGATGATCCAGCGGATATTGGCAATTTGACCTCTCTTTCCTCTGCATTTTCTAAAACCAGCTTGAACATCTGGAAATTCATGGTTCACATATTGCTGAAGCTTGGCTTGGAGAATTTTGAACATTACTTTGCCACATGAGTGCAATTGGGCAGTAGTTTAAGCATTCTTTGGCATTGCCTTTCTTTAGGATTGGAATGAAAATTGACCTTTTCCAGTCCTGTGGCCACTGCTGAGTTTTCGAAATTTGCTGATGTATTGAGTGCAGCACTTTCACAGCATCATCTTTCAGGATTTGAAATAGCTCCACTGGAATTCCATCACCTCCACTAGCTTTGTTCATAGCGATGCTTTGTAAGGCCCACTTGACTTCACATTCCAGGATGTCTGGCCCTAGGTGAGTGATCACACCATCGTGATTATCTGGGTTTTGAAGATCTTTTTTGTACAGTTCTTCTGTGTATTTTTGCCACCTTTTCTTAATATCTTCCGCTTCTGTGAGGTCCATACCATTTCTGTCCTTTATCGAGTCCATCTTTGCATGAAATGTTCCCTTGGTATCTATAAGTTTCTTGAAGAGATCTCGTCTTTCCCATTCTGTTCTTTTCCTCTATTTTTTTGCATTGATCTCTGAAGAAGGCTTTTTATCTCTTCTTGCTATTCTTTGGAACTCTGCATTCAAATGGATATATCTTTCCTTTTCTCCTTTGCTTTTCACTTCTCTTCTTTTCACAGAGTATAATATGCTGTATTTTATATTCACTGGGAAACCGAAAATCTCTCTGACTCCTTTTATTTTTCCATTTGTTTTTATTGTGGTGATCAGGAACTGATCTTGACATCTCTCTGAGGTGTGCAAGTAACAGAAAGAACTATACCATCTGAAGAAAATAAGACAGGGAGTTACTTCTCCCTTGGTTAACAATGTAAATGATGTATTTGCCTTTCTTTTTTTTTTAAGCATCCATTTGTTCATGAATCATGGAGATAGGACTTGTTTCTGAAGTTAGGTCTATAATCTCACCACATGGATAGAACTGCCTAGAAAGGTAAGGCAATCCAATTATGATTATACAGTGGAAGTGATACATTTAAGGGACTAGATCTGATAAATAGAGTGCCTGATGAACTATGGAATGAGGTTCATGACATTGTACAGGAGACAAGGATCAAGACCATCTCCATGGAAAAGAAATGCAAAAAAAAACACACAAAATGCTGTCTGGGGAGGCCTTACAAATAGCTGTAAAAAGAAGAGAAGCGAAAAGCAAAGGAGAAAAGGAAAGATATAAGCATCTGAATGCAGAGTTCCAAAGAATAGCAAGAAGAGATAAAAAGCCTTCTTCAGAGATCAATGCAAAGAAATAGAGGAAAAGAACAGAATGGGAAAGATGAGACCTCTTCAAGAAACTTAGAGATACCAAGGGAACATATCATGCAAAAATGGGCTCGATAAAGGACAGAAATGGTATGGACCTAACAGAAGCAGAAGATATTAAGAAGAGGTGGCAAGAATATACAGAAGAACTGTACAAAAAAGATCTTCCCAACCCAGATAATCATGATGGTGTGATCACTCACCTAGAGCCAGATATCCTGGAATGTGAAGTCAAGTGGGCCTTGGAAAGCATCACCACAAACAAAGCTAGTGGAGGTGATGGAATTCCAGTGGAGCTATTTCAAATCCTGAAAGATGATGCTATGAAAGTGCTGCACTTAATATGCCAACAAATTTGGAAAACTCAGCAGTGGCCACAGGACTGGAAAAGTCAGTTTTCATTCCAATCCCAAAGAAAGGCAATGCCAAAGAATGCTCAAACTACCACACAACTGCAATCATCTCACATGCTAGTTAATAATGCTCAAAATTCTCCAAGGCAGGCTTCAGCAATACATAAACTGTGAAATTCCAGATGTTCAAGCTGGATTTAGAAAAGAAAGAGGAACCAAAAACTAAATTGTCAACATCCACTGGATCATGGAAAAAGCAAAAGAGTTCCACAAAAGCATCTATTTCTGCTTTATCGACTATGCCAAAGCCTTCAACTGTATGGATCACAATAAACTGTGGAAAATTCTGAAAGAGGAGCTAAAAAGCCTCTTGATGAAAGTGAAAGAGGAGAGTGTAAAAGTTGGCTTAAAGCTCAACATTCAGAAAATGAAGATCATGGCATCTGGTCCTATCCCTTCATGGGAAATAGATGGGGAAACAGTGGAAACAGTGTCAGACTTTATTTTGGGGGGCTTCAAAATCACTGCAGATGGTGAATGCAGCCATGAAATTAAAAGATGTTTACTCCTTGGAAGAAAAGTTATGACCAACCTAGATAGTATATTCAAAAGCAGAGACATTACTTTGCCAACAAAGTTCCATCTAGTCAAGGCTATTGTTTTTGCAGTGGTCATGCATGAATGTGAGAGTTGGACTGTGAAGAAAGCTGAGCACAGAAGAATTGATGCTTTTGAACTATGGTGTTGGAGAAGGCTCCTGAGAGTCCCATGGACTGCAGGGAGATCCAATCAGTCCATTCTAAAGGAGATCAGCCCTGGGTGTTCTTTGGAAGGAATGACGCTAAAGCTGAAACTCCAGTACTTTGGCCACCTCATACAAAGAGTTGATTCATTGGGGAAGACTCTGATGCTGGGAGGGATTGAGGGCAGGAGGAGAAGGAGATAACACAGAATGAGTTAGCTGGATGGCATCATTGACTTGATGGACATGACTTTGAGTGAACTCTGGGAGTTGGTGGTGGACAGGGAGGCCTGGCGTGCTGCAATTCATGGGGTTGCAAAGAGGTGGATACAACTGAGTGACTAAACTGAGCTGAACTGAATTTAATTCAAAGACTGGAATCAGTTCAGAGGCTGAAAGAGATAGGTACATATTTTTAATAAAATTCTTTCATGTCTTGATGGGGCTTCCCTGGTTGCTCAGTGGTACAGAATTCACCTTCAATGCAGGATATGCAACTTTGATCCCTATGTCGGGAAGATCCCCTGGAAAAGGAAATGGCAACCCACTCAAGTATTCTTGCCTGGAAAATCCCTTGGACAGAAGAGCCTGGTTGGCTGCAGTCCCTGTGGTCACAGAAGAATTGGACATGACTGAGACACAAAAACAACAGAACTTTGCCATAGTCCAATTCAACCTCTTTTCAAACTGCTTAACTGAACAGTTACATTCACTTTTTTTTTTTCACTTACAACAATTTAATTAGTGCTTCTGTGAAGAGTAAGGATGTTTTTTGGTTTTAATGCTGTTGTTTATTTCACAGAAGCTCATGTAGTGATAATGTGTGTGTGTAGAAAGATTCTGAAATGTATAAATTAATTGTGATAAGTCATCTCTAATTGACTCCATATTCCCTGTGAACTTGGTGATGACCCAAGAGCTCATTTAAATGATTTTATATACAGTTTAGATACTTCAAAATCAAAGCCTCTTCTTGATCTGAAACACTTTCAAGCTCAGGTATCTATACTCATTTACATCTCTTTGATCATCCATCAACTTTTCCTGATTATTTTCATTTCGAAAACTTAGCTCATCTCCACACATTTTACATCCATAAACACACCCATGGCCACCGTTTACTCCAAAAGGGCTCCTTTTTTTTTTCTCCTTGACTTTGACTTTAAACTCACATTTTGTTTACTTTGAAGTTACATGAGCAAATCCCAGCTTCTCATTTTATAAATTCTGCAGGAGCCTTTTGTAAGAATTCATATTACACTACGTCTCATGCTTGCCTTCTCATGTATCTCAGATTTCCTTTTAGTTCTCAGTCTATTTCATGATCCAGTTGTAAATGCCTATCTCTCTGAAACAGAAAGAGAGATGTGCAATTGCATTTAATTTCACTCCCTAGTCATTTGCCCCTTTGCACAGCATTACAACTATTGCTTAAACCAGAACATTTTTTGCCACCTCCAATAATTACTTTTAGTGTCTTCTGTTTTATCAGCATCCTGTCACTTAAAACTCAGTATAAAATATTTTTTTGTGTTTCCTTAAAATTCCCCATATGCAATTTTATGTATAGTTTTGTCTCTGAATTAAAATCTCCATTAAATGCACATGTTCTATGCAATTTATACAATTTAATTTATATTACAATATTGATATCTTAGTCCACTTACACTTAAAATACAAATTTATACTGCTCACTTTCATGATTCTCCACATTAACAACATGAAAGACATTTTATTAACCAAAGTTTTTCTTTTCACACTTTAATCAATATTTTTCTTATGCTTTTGTCTTAGTCTACAATCATTCTAACTGCATTAATTCACAAGGTACTCAATATGTCTGTAAATTGCTAGTACTTGCTGGTATAGCTTTACAAATATACGGCCTTTTGTATGTTAACTTTCTACAGCTTAGGTTCTCATTATAGATTGCTCTAAATTAAAAAAGAGAAATTAAGCAGTATAACTGTGAAGGTTTTACAAACTCAAATACACATGCGTACTTATAAATAGATTTCTGGTAACCAAGCATAATTTTTGCATTAAAGTCAGCCTTAAGAAAATTTATTATTATTTTTATTAATGATAATAGACAGCATGAGGACATCTAGTTCTAGTAAGGGATATGACACATCCTAGTCTCATCTGATGGTGAAGAGATGTGAATAAAATAAGGAGAGACAGATGCAAAAAATGTCTGAGAAGCATTTAGAAACCTTTTTTCACTCTATGCCACTTGAAGGCATAAACAATGTTTTGAATTTGAAAGATTTCTGGAATAGTTAAATATGTAGTATTATCAAACTGAAACAAAACAAAACACTAGTGTGGAAAGTTGAAACCTCACACTCCTTCTATAACATCTCTCTGCTCTTTCAGAATTCTGGAAACTATACTTAACTCTCTGACCCAGAGTTTGAAGCAAACAAGTTTGCACCTCTTCTATGCAAAAATTGATCAGTCAAGAAGAACGACTCAAATACTCTGAGATGAAAAATCACCCTCTAAAACCTTACGCATATCAGCCTACAGCAAATGCCAAGGTTATCAAGCATCACTGTGTGTTCAGAATTTGATGCCAGGTTTTTAAAAATATTTTTTACTGTTAAATATAAGCTGACAATCAAGAATTATCAGACATCTAAGGAAAGTCTCTAACCCCAAAATAAAATAAAAGTAAACAGACCAGAAGCAGTATGGAAACAAAAGTAATACAAGGAATAAAATGTTGTTGCTAATATCTTCAGAAATATAAGAAAAGGTACTGCAACTCTGATGTCATAATGTGAGAAATTCTTCAAAAATTAAAAACAGCCCTTGGGATTAAGCACATGATAATAGAAGTAAAAACTCAATAGAAAATTAATTTAAAAAATTGAAACATTTAAGAAAATAAAGCAAAAAGAGATGGAGAATATGAGATTTAAATAATTATATTAGAAGATCAGCTCAGAAAATCCTGCCTACAGGGCTTAGCACTTCCAAAAGGAGATTAGAGAGAAAATATAAGGGATAGAATCATAGACGATTTTCCAGAACCATATCTTCAGATTGAAAGCTATCACTGAGTGATTACTACAACTGATGAAAATAAACCAACCCCAAGTTCTGTTGCAAAAAGCACATGATTATGAATATCAGAGCACTCTTCATAATGAGAATATTTAAGATGCTTCTAGGGAAAAAATTAAGGTCACATAGAAGTATCAGATCAGAATGACTTGAGATTTCTCAATAGCAACTCTAGAAACAAGAAAGCAATGGAGTGATATAATATAGTGATATCTAAAATACTCTGATGGAAAAGGATGTCAGGTACATCTCATACCTGATACACTGACAGTGCATGTGTGCTGAGCTGCTCAGTCATGTCCAGCTCTTTTCGAACACATGGACTGTAGCCCTCTGTCCAGGGGATTTCCCAGGCAAGAATACTAGACTGGGTTGATATTTCCTTCTCCAGTAGACCTTCTGACCCAGGGATGTAACCCAAGTCTCCTGCACTGCAGGCAGATTCCTTACCACTGAGTCACCTGGGAAGCCCACATAGCCAGTACATACTACAATTTGGTGTTATTATTACATCACTATACATAACCAAAAAACTAACCATTGCATTTTTCTCACTGACACACTGCAAGGCCTCCTCTATATACCATCACCCCGTTACACACAAGTTCTTTGAGATATCATGCAAGAAGCTCCATGCTATGGACTCTGATATTTCTCCAAAAATGTCTCCTGCTGCTCCTTTTTCATACATAACTCATAGGAAAGTTTACATTGATTTTCATGAAATATTATTACTTTCTCTCCCATCCCTATAAACAATAATCATACCTTTTAAACTCAAGTGAAATGTTCTCATTTACAAACATCCCTCTCACACCCATATGGACCAAGTTGGATGAACTACCCATAAGAGTTCTCACATGCCCATGATCTTTCCTGTACTTATGGCATTCTGTTATAATTGTCTGTTCTTACCACTAAATAGAGCTTCCTAAAGTCCAAAAGACTGTCTTGTTCTTTGTATTTTTCTATTTTCACTTTTTAGTTGATTTCAACATATATTTATTTGGTATCTCCTGTGTTCCAGGCTCTCTTCCAGTTATTAATTTTTTAAGTGTTGCATCTGTTGTGAAAAATTTATCCAGTTCAGTTCAGTTCATTTCAGTCGATCAGT
This sequence comes from Madoqua kirkii, assembly GCA_006408675.1. NCBI lineage: Eukaryota > Metazoa > Chordata > Mammalia > Artiodactyla > Bovidae > Madoqua > Madoqua kirkii. The sequence goes on along the minus strand of SJYC01051639.1, from coordinate 1,649 downwards.
CGTGTCCGACTCTTTGCAATCCCATGAACCACCAGGCATTTATAAAAACATACAGACAGTACTTTTCAACATACTTTTCAATATGGGCTTCCCAGGTAGCTCAGTGGCAAAGAACTTGCCTGCCAGTGCAGGAGATGCAGATTCAATCTCTGGGTTGGGAAAATCTCTTGGAGATTTTGGCAGCTCAGTCCAGTATTCTCGCCTTGGAAATCCTATGGATGGAGGAGGGTGGTGAGTTACAGTCCATAGAATCACAAAGAGATGGACACAACTTAGCAACTAAACAACAACTCTTCTATATCTTTTCCTTCTAATTAGTATCTAACTGGTTGCAACTCAAATCCCCTTTCAATATCTGGAACTAGATCAAATGATCAGTTTCTAGCCTTAAACAATCCCTCTTGGATTCCTAAAGAATGGACAAATAAAATAAAGGAGGAATTTTAATCTCAGAGTGCTCCAGGAGATGGTAAAAGACAGGGAAGCCTGGCAGGCTACAGTCCATAAGGTCACAAAATGTTGGACATGACTAAAGTGACTTAGCATGCATGCACACATACACTGACTGACTCATGGACATACATCACTGATTCAATGGACATGAACTTGGGCAAACTCCTGGAGATAGTGAGGAACAGGGATGCCTGGCATGCTGCAATCCAAGGGTCGCAAATAGGCAGATATGACTGAGCAGCTGGACAACAACAGAGTGCACCACTTACTTTTGGCTCTAAACCTACATATCTGGCTTTCCTAGTGGACAAAAATGTTACTGTTTCATATTTACATATCTATTTCTTTCAACTAGTCTTTGGCTGGGAGTAATGCATCACAGTTTCTGATGTATTGATAAGCACAGGAATAAACTTGACGTCTTAATAAAAGGCTGATTTTGAATTAATAGATCTTGGATTGGGCTAATATTTTAAATTTCTAACTAGCTTCCAGTGACATTCATGTTAATACAAGTGAGAATCTGCAGGAGATCAGAGGTTTGAAACATGATAGTAGTGGTGGTGATAATAGTGGAGGCAGTAATTCAGATACTTCCATAGTGAAACTGAAAGTGTTAGTTGCTCAGTTCTATACAACTCTGTGACCCCCATGGTCTGTAGCCCTCCAGTCTCCTCTGTCCATGGGATTCTGCAGGCAATAACACTGGAGTAAGTAGGCAACTTCTTATTACTGCAGCAACAGAACTCTTAATATTCTGGTGCTGAAAATGTGAGTTTCTTAGCCAAGTGGAAAGACATTGAAGATACTTTTAAGCAAATTAAAAACTTGTGTTCTATAATAACATGACTCTTATTAGCCTACTTTTAATGAGCTCTTGCTTTATGGTGGAGTCATCTGCCTCTTATTTTCAACATTTTGTATGAGTTTATGATTTGATTCTATTAATACTCTCCTTTTACAAAGAGGAAACCAAGGCATGAAGATGCTATATAACTTGCCTCAAAAATCAGTAATGTAATAAGTGGTAAGCCTATTATTTTAATCCAGACAGTCTGACCACTGAGCTGGTACTCTTATCAATAGTTATAGAAATTACAGAATTTTGAGTCAAAATATGGGTAGAGCTATGAGAAAAGAGAGACCTAACCCACATAGTTGAGCCAAATAATTATTACAGATTTAACTAATTCTAT
>SJYC01051638.1:0-17803 GCA_006408675.1 Madoqua kirkii | reverse complement strand
CTCAGTCCAGTATTCTCGCCTTGGAAATCCTATGGATGGAGGAGGGTGGTGAGTTACAGTCCATAGAATCACAAAGAGATGGACACAACTTAGCAACTAAACAACAACTCTTCTATATCTTTTCCTTCTAATTAGTATCTAACTGGTTGCAACTCAAATCCCCTTTCAATATCTGGAACTAGATCAAATGATCAGTTTCTAGCCTTAAACAATCCCTCTTGGATTCCTAAAGAATGGACAAATAAAATAAAGGAGGAATTTTAATCTCAGAGTGCTCCAGGAGATGGTAAAAGACAGGGAAGCCTGGCAGGCTACAGTCCATAAGGTCACAAAATGTTGGACATGACTAAAGTGACTTAGCATGCATGCACACATACACTGACTGACTCATGGACATACATCACTGATTCAATGGACATGAACTTGGGCAAACTCCTGGAGATAGTGAGGAACAGGGATGCCTGGCATGCTGCAATCCAAGGGTCGCAAATAGGCAGATATGACTGAGCAGCTGGACAACAACAGAGTGCACCACTTACTTTTGGCTCTAAACCTACATATCTGGCTTTCCTAGTGGACAAAAATGTTACTGTTTCATATTTACAGATCTATTTCTTTCAACTAGTCTTTGGCTGGGAGTAATGCATCACAGTTTCTGATGTATTGATAAGCACAGGAATAAACTTGACGTCTTAATAAAAGGCTGATTTTGAATTAATAGATCTTGGATTGGGCTAATATTTTAAATTTCTAACTAGCTTCCAGTGACATTCATGTTAATACAAGTGAGAATCTGCAGGAGATCAGAGGTTTGAAACATGATAGTAGTGGTGGTGATAATAGTGGAGGCAGTAATTCAGATACTTCCATAGTGAAAGTGAAAGTGTTAGTTGCTCAGTTCTATACAACTCTGTGACCCCCATGGTCTGTAGCCCTCCAGTCTCCTCTGTCCATGGGATTCTGCAGGCAATAACACTGGAGTAAGTAGGCAACTTCTTATTACTGCAGCAACAGAACTCTTAATATTCTGGTGCTGAAAATGTGAGTTTCTTAGCCAAGTGGAAGACATTGAAGATACTTTTAAGCAAATTAAAAACTTGTGTTCTATAATAACATGACTCTTATTAGCCTACTTTTAATGAGCTCTTGCTTTATGGTGGAGTCATCTGCCTCTTATTTTCAACATTTTGTATGAGTTTATGATTTGATTCTATTAATACTCTTCTTTTACAAAGAGGAAACCAAGGCATGAAGATGCTATATAACTTGCCTCAAAAATCAGTAATGTAATAAGTGGTAAGCCTATTATTTTAATCCAGACAGTCTGACCACTGAGCTGGTACTCTTATCAATAGTTATAGAAATTACAGAATTTTGAGTCAAAATATGGGTAGAGCTATGAGAAAAGAGAGACCTAACCCACATAGTTGAGCCAAATAATTATTACAGATTTAACTAATTCTATCAATTGGTTTTTAATCAATTTTAGGTTTATTTGCTTTCATGTCTGTTTTTGAAGGCCTTTATCATTTTTAAACAGAAAGTTCAAGCTGGTTATTTCAGAGATACCAGCCATATGGCATTAAATCAGAAGCTTTATGAATTATTTGGAAGCTTCTTTTGATCTCAGATGTGAAAACAGCATGATCTCATTTTGTGTCAATCCTCTGTATTTATTTTAGAACTGCAACCTATTTAGAATAACTTTTTGTTTTCTTGGTTCCTAAATGTCAGTTGTAAAAGCCCCTAAAATTCTTGATACTTGACAATTAAGTGAGGGAATCTGATTTTCACTTTGGCAAAATAAATAAATAAATAAAAATGGGAATATATTCTTGGTTCTTTGTGAAATGTGTTTCCTCAGAAAAGGCAAAATATTTGATTCTACATCAGTAAAAATACAGAACCCCTAATAAGGGAAGTGCTGTGTTATTATAGCCTCAGCTGGTGAGCCATTACCTAAAATATTATGTTCTACTGGGAGCAGACACTTTAAATTTGTCATTTGAAACTGAAAACTTTCAGAGATATGTGTCAAAGATGACAAGAGAATTAGAAACCTGTCACATTAAAAGTATTTAAAACCATACACAATATTTAAAGTGAAGATTTAAATGAGACAGGACACTGTTTTCAATTTTTTTTTAGGTACAGTGTAACATGAGAAAGAATTCATTGCTTTCTGTGTGACCTCAGAATAGCAGAATGGAAACACGCACACCTGGAAGTAGAAGGTTTTTGGATTTATGATCATTTAAGAAAGACAAAAAGTGTTACTCACTCAGCCTGTCTAAACTTTTGTGATCCCACAGACTTTTGTCCTTGGAATTCTCCAGGCAAGAATACTGGAGTGGGTAGCCATTTCCTTCTCCAGGGGATCTTCCCAACCCAGGGATTGATCCTTGGTCTCCTGCATTGCAGGCAGATTCTTTACTCTCTGAGTCATCCGGGAAGCCCAAGGAAAAAAAAAAGACGCCTCCCTCCCCCAAAATTAAAGCTGCCCAAGATATTCATATATGAGTCAATTTAGCCACTGGTTAATTCATTTACTCCTCCTCAAACGGTTTTCTGTAGCTTTCTCTGTGCAGGCAATGTTCTAGCTTGAACATGATAAACTACCTTCATTGAGATTTCAATCTAATGCAAAGGTGGCGGTAAGTATAGGTAATATCAGGAAAATAAGGTAATACAATAACAAGTAAAAACTACCTGGGGCAGAGGTGGAATCTAGGATTGCCATATGAGTGCTGATATATGAGCAGAAAACAAAATATGAGAAGGAATTACCTATGCAAGATTACAGGGATAAATGAACCAATATAGAGGCCATAATTTGGTGACCATCTTGAACTTTCAGAGGAACTGAAAGACCCCGGTTGAATTGCAATGAATGAGAGTGAGAGTAATATCTGTTCAGGTCTGATATAGACAGCTCATACCTTAAACAGCTTCTTTCTCATACCTTAAATATCTAGGCAAATTCATAACATCTAGCTACTCTAATTCATAACCTGTGAGCATGTAAAACTTCAGGCTCTATACTAAAATTCTTTGAGGTAAATGCTGATGTTTTCATTATATGAGCCTGGGTAGATATTTTATTACATGCAACAAAGTTAAAATAATAAGGAAATTTATGATCCATGAGGTAGATGGTATGTCCAAGATGGTGGCAACCAAATTTTTCATCCAATTTGCTTTTACAATGGTCATCTTTTAAATGACACTCTTTCCACTTGAGACATGGGCTCTGCATGTCCTCTTATGAATTTCTGTACTACAGTGGAAAGGAATATCATATGACTTCCAAAGCTAGGTCCATATAGGGCGTACACCCTGGTCCTCTTTGGGAAGCTTATTCTGAAAACTCAGCCACACTGGTGTAAGGAAGTCCAGCTCATGTGGACACACGTAAGAAAGGAAGCCTTTGGGATCATTCCAGACTGAGTCACCATCTGACTGGCACCACAAGCAAAACTAAATAAAAAGCATCCAACTGCAAACAAATCAGCTCCCACCAGGACTATAGAGAAGAGTGAAATAATTACTGTTGCTTTAATCAACTTATTTTGTGGTGAGTCTTTAAATGCAGAAATAAATAACTGGAACAATTTATATTAAGGTCCATATAATCAAAGCTATGGTTTTTCCAGTAGTCATGTATGGATTTGAGAGTTGGACCAGAAAGAAGGCTGAGCACCAAAGAATTGATACTTTTGAACAGTGGTGTTGGAGAACACTCTTGAAAGTTTAATCAAGGAGATCAAACCAGTTATTCCTAAAGGTATTCAACCCTGAATATTCATTGGAAGAACTGATGCTGAAGCTGACTTTGGCCACCTGATGCAAAGAGCCTACTCATTAGAAAGACCTTGATGCTGGCAAAGACTGAGGGAGGAGGAGAAGGGGACAACAGAGGATGAGGATGGCTAGATGGCATCACTGATTCAATGGACATGAATTTGAGCATGCTCTGGAAGATGGTGAAAGACAATGAAATCTGGCATGCTGCAGTCCATGGGGTTCAGAGTCAGACACAACTAAGAGACTGAAAAACAGCAACAACAATATTAAGTTCATGTAAAATAATTAATACCTAATTAGTAATATCTAATTTACGTGGTTTAGAACCCACACAGTTTCATTTCATTTTTGGTGGCCTGAAATTTTCCAAAAAAAAAAAAAAATTTCTGAAATGCTTCAGAAAGTGTTATCATTTTGATATTCTTTTCTTTGTCTATACTCTTCTTTTAAATTTTGCCATTATTGTTTGTAATTTCCTTTATATTTTATTTAAATCACATGTGCAGTAGTTATTTGTTGGATCTATTTAGTATCACTGTATAACTCAAGTGGATTTTCCTGCAGTCATCCACAATTGTATACTATAATCCACTGTTATTGATTCCTTTATCCTGCTTTATGTACTACCCTTTTCTTCTGTATTGATTTTTGCTTTTTTATTGCTAATATGCTTTGATATGATTTAGATTTCTTATTTATACTTTATCCCACACCTTGAATTGCCTGTTACATGTTAGAACTCAAATTTTTCAAATCATACATGGTAATAAAATGATAATATAAATGGAATGTTACTAACTCATTAAATATAGGTTATTAAACTGGTTTATATTCAAAATTATTGAAAGCTAATTTTAAAAGTAATGAATATAACTCAAACCAAATAACAGATGCTTATTTTGTGGTGAAAAAGGAGTCTCCTATAAGGCAACTGAAATGTCTGAGGCCAAGAAGATTTAATATCCTGTGTCATATCTGAAACAATGTTGTAATTCCTTGGCTATGCACTTTAAAAACTATACAGATGCAGAACATTGAGATAGTATTATGCTTTCTGTACCTCCTGGGAGAAATAATAGTTCATCATAATGTATCTGTGACCCAAAATAAATTCTCTGTTCCATATAAGAATATACCAGAGAAAAATAGGACACTAAAAATCATACAAAGAGATTTATAATCCTTTCTTCCCTATAGACTCACCTCAAGGAATCTAGAATTTAGATCCTGATAAGGCCACAAGACTAAAATAAAGCCCATCTCTAAAGATCAAGAATAACTACTCTCCATAACTAAGAGGCTAAAATTCAGATATGCCTGAAGTAAGGTGGACTTAAGGTTAAGGACATAAAAATAAATACTGAAGTAGTTAGAAATGTTCAGGTAAAGAATAGGAAAAATATTCTGCCTTAGTCCATTTCTCTACAGCAAGAGCTCTCAAACTTTCTTATACCTGCATGGATCAAGGGAAGTAAATTTCTAAGTACCAATACCTAGATCTCATTCCCCACCCCTATATAGGTTTCAACACAGCTATATTAAGCTTTTGTTGTTGTTCAGTCACTCAGTCATATCTGACTCCTTGCCACCCCATGGAATGTATGCCAGGCTCCTCTGTCCTTTACTCTCTCTTGGAGTTTGCTCAAATTCATGTGGCTGAGTTGGTGATGCTATCTAACCATCTCATCTTTTGCCACCCATTCTCCACATTCCTTCATTCTTTCCCAGCATCAGGGTCTTTTCCAGTGCAGCAGCTCTTTGCATCAGGTGGCTAAAATATTGGAGCTTCGGCTTCAGCATCAGTCCTTCCAACGAATGTTTAGGATTCATTTCCTTTAAGATTGACTGATTTGATCTTTTTGCAGTCAAAGAGATTCTCAAGAGTCTTCTCCAGCACTACAATTCAAAAGGGTCAATTCTTCAGTGCTCAGCCTTCTTTGCAGTCCAATTCTTACATCCGTACATGGCTACTAGAAAAACCATAGCTTTCATTATACGGACCTTTGTTGGCAAAGTGATGTCTCTGCTTTTCATTTTATTTTATTTTACTTTACTTTACTGTATTGGTTTTGCCATACATTGACATGAATCTGCCACATGTATACATGAGTTCCCAACCCACATGTGTACATGAGTTCAGGGTTGTCTCTGCCTTTTAATATGCTGTCTAGGTTTGTCACAGCTTTCCCTTCAAGGAGCAAGTGTCTTTTAAGTGCATGGCTACAGTCACTGTCTTAGTGATTTTGGAGCCCAAGAAAATAACACCTGTCATTGCTTCCACTTTTCCCCCTTTTCTTTGCAATGAAGTGATGAGACTGGATGATATGATCTTAATTTTTTTTTATTGTTGAGTTTCAAGCCAGCTTTATTTTTTTCAAGCCACTGTCCTCTATCACCCTCATCAAGAGGCTCTTTAGCTCCTCCTGGACATGGTCAACCAGAAGATGGCAAGAGTGAACATCAGCACTTTAGGAATTAGTGAACCAAGATGGATAAGAATGGGTGAATTTAATTCAGATGACCCATTAGAGTGGTATCATCTACATATCTGAGGTTGTTAAGCTTAGACATCTATATTTTCTAAAATCATCTTATATGATTTTAACATGTAATCACAGTTGAAATTACAATTTCATATTACCATTGTTTCTGAAAACATGATTCATGACACTGAGATTCTAAATTTATTGTGAAAATAAAAGGGAGAGTGAGTTCTATCTATAAATTTTAAAAAATTCTGCTTACCAAGGTCATGGGTCTTTCTTCCATTACCTCCTTAGCATTCACCATGAAAGGAGTCTGCTTGGAATAAATTTTTCCCCTTCACCCAAGTTCCAGAAAGAATGATACCTGAAGCAACTAGACCTATGTCTAGCTGACCCTCAGTTCTGTGAATGAAAAGTACATTTATTTAGAAAACCACTAATTTGGGCTTTTTAAAAAGTGTAGCATTATCTAGCAATAGCCAACCAACACAAATTTAAGATTCTAATCTCAAGCTTCCTAAAACTATACAATTGCTAGTCTTTATTATGATGACTCAAGACAGTGATGTCACACCATTTTGCAAATTTTGATTTTATGATAGAACTTTTTGTTTTACGAACAATCTCAGATAACTTGCTTTCAGCATAAAATAATATGAGAAAATGCAAAATGTGTAATGAATAACTAAAATATTTTATATCACTATTCTAGAATCAAAGTTGACTCTATGGATAGCAATAAAAAATGTACCAACTGGAGATAAGATTTCATATTCTAAGTGTAAATGAAAAAGTAATAACTAGAAAAACTTAAGGGGAAAGCTGAGTACTTGATAGAACTAAAGGCATGAAAAAAATTTTGTGGGCCAGATCTTGAGTTGATAGTTAAAACTATATTTTTAAAAAAATGAATAAAGAAGTAACCTAAGTTTCTAAAAATAACTTTATTGAGGGATATTTTACATATTGTATAATAATCAATTTCAAGTGTATAATTCAATGATATTTTAGCAAATTTACCAACTTATGCAAACATCTCCTTAAATTAGATTCAGAAGATTTTTGGCAGTCCAGCAATACTTTATGCAGATTTACTGTTGACCTCTCTCTCTTTCAATCCAGCTAATCACCAATCTACTTTCTATCACTAAAGATTTGCCCTTTCTAGATTTTTAGAATAAGTAGAATAATACAGTGTGTGATTCTTTCATTATGTGTAATGTTCATCTACATGATAACATGTATCCAAGGTAAGTTCTCTTGCAGTCAAATAACATTCCATTGTACGGTTACAACACATTACGTTTATCCATTCAACAGGTGATGAATAGACACTAGTCATAATAGTCACTCTCTGATTTATATGTGAAAATGAAAGTGAACATCACTCAGTTGTGTCCTACTCTTTTTGACCTCATGGACTATACCATCCATGGAATTCTCCAGGCTAGAATACTGGAGTTGGTAGCCTATCCCTTCTCCAGCACATCTTCACAACCCAGAAATCAAACCAGGGTCTCCTGCATTGCAGGCAGATTCTTTACCAACTGAGCTATCAGGGAAGCCCTTGACTTACATGAGTAATATCAATACGAAGGACAAGTGGAGAAAAGGAAATCCTGGCACACTGTTGGTGGAAATTTAAATTGGTTCAGCCACTGTTGAAAACAGTATAGCGTTTGCTCAAAAAATTAAAACTGGAAATACTACATGAGCCAGCAATTTCACTCCCAGATATATATCAGAAAAAAAATGAAAGCACTAATTCAAAAAGATACAAGCATGCCAATGTTTATAGTGACACTATTTACAATAGCCAGGATCTACAAGCAGCCTAAGTGTCCATCAACAGATGAACAGATAAAGATGAAGTGTTATACATACAGAATGGAATACTACTCGGTCATAAAAAGAACGAATTTTTCCCATTTGCAACAACATAAATGAACTTGGAGGGCATTATGCTAAGTGAAATAAAATAGAAGACAAACACTGCATGATATCATTTTATGTGTGGAATCTAATATGCAACAAATGACTGAATATAAAAAAAGTTATAGAATCACAGATATAGAGAACCAATTAGGAGAGAAGGAAGGGAAAAATAGCAAGATAGGAGTAGGGATTAAGAGGTACAATTTGCTATGTATAAAGTAAATAAGCTACAAGGATATGTTGTAGAAGACAGGAAATATACCCAATATTCTATAAATAGAGTATAACATTTAAAAATTGTGAATCACTAGGTTGTACACTTGAAATCTGTATAACATTGTACATCAACTGTACCTCATTAAAGAAAAATAAAAAGGGAAAATTGAGAACATTGCATGCAAGTCTTTGAGTTTATCTATTTTTGCTTGGCAAATACCTTGGAGTCAATTTCTGGGCTGAGAAGTAATCAAACTTTATAGAGTTTTAGTCCACTGGAGAAAGCAAACACTACATACAGAAAATGGTTCAATAATGGCTAAGATAGGGCTACACAATAAATTTGATGGAAGCAAAGATACAGGTTCAGGGCAACACTTTGTTGAAAGCATATGCGTAAGCAAACAGTATTAAAGGAAAGAGAGTAGGGAGGGTTTTCCAAATTGGTAATGACATGAAACGTAAAGACATCATTTGTGAATCAACATGATAAATGTCTCAAAAAATAAGTCTTGGTTATTCAGTTTGTAAAACTGGCCCATTTCCTGCAATCTGACTCATGCTTGCATTTGCCTCATAGGAATGATTTTTTTAAAGCACAAAGAAGGGACAGGCTACCACTCCAGTATTCTTGGTCTTCCCAGGTGACTCAGATGGTAAAAAATCCATCTGCAATATTGGACACCTGTGTTCGATCCCTGGATCAGGAAGATCCCCTGGAGGAGGGCATAGCTACCCACTCCAGTATTCTTGCCTGGTGAATTCCATGGACAGAGGAGCCTGGCGGAGTCAGACATGACTGACTGAGTGACTAAGTACAGCACAGGAAAGGTACTATCAGGTTGGACTACTGGCTATGTGGGGTAATTTTTAAAAATCATCTATTGTGATATGCTTTTTTAAAATTTGTACAAGAGCTAATATAGTGCAGCTGTGCATGAAAGGTCCTGTATGTCACTGAAAGAACTTTCAGTTTTCTGGCTTAGTGACCTCCACATTGATGCATTCAATGATCTATAGAAAATAAGCATGCCTGTAGGATGAACTAAGGTAAGCAGGCAGCTGCTCCTGGCTTGGGTCTCCACAGGAGTCACAGTCCCCTTTGCTGTGACCCTGAGAGGGGAGGACGCAATCATCTAAGCATATTTGTAATCACTTTGTGAAAGATAGTGAAAGGAAGAAGACAGTTCTCAACAGGTTTTATTTATTTTATTTTTATTATTTTTTTAACTTTACAATACTGATTGGTTTTGCCATACACTGACATGAATCCGCCATGGGTGTACATGAGTTCCCAGTCCTGAAAAAGTACATCTTAGCGATTAAGCAGCCTGTTCAATTGAAACAGCCTAGACACAGTCAATCAGACAAGTTTGATGTCATGGAGACATGAGGAAAGAGAAAGAATCAGTCAGAGTGTTGAATCTGCAGGCTGGGAAAGACATGAGAACCTACATCAGACAACAGTGCAGGATAGAAAAAGAGAGACTGAACTTCAGAACTACTTAGGAGAGAAAATTGGCATGGACTACGAAAGCAAGAGAAAGAGTCTAGGCTGACTCAAGTAGATTTAGTTGGTAGCTATGTTCAGATGACACCTTCCCTAAGATACAAAATGGAGGGAAAAGTACACTTGTTTGGGATGATAAATATTAAAATCCATACAAAAAGAACAATTGTGAATGTCAAATTCTGATTTGAACTATTAATAATTTTATGTGCAGTTGAGTAATTTCAAATCAAAAATAGATTCATGGCCAGATATCAGCAGGATGGAAGAATAGTTTGCTACCTCATCTCTTCCCTCCCCCACACACAGAACATTAATTTTGTCAGTCATCCATGAACAAGAATACCTTTGTGGGAATCAGGGAGTACAGTGGAGAAGATGGAGCACACCACTGGAGCATCAAATCTGAGTCAGATTTCACTTTACTATTTCACACTTCCACATGGCAGAAGACCTCCATGCTTAAAAAGACCTACTGAGGCCACCTTTCCTCCTGTGGAGGAAAGTGACAGCAGAGGGAATGTCTGCATTCTTTAGCTGTAGTGGGCACTGCCCTTGAGGACAACACAAAATAATAATGGATGAGCAATGGCTGAAAGATTGGAAGAGGCTGGGAGCAGTCAGAATTCATATTTCATCAAAGGTCATGGATCATACTAACCGCTGATTGAACTCTATCCTGTCATCAGCCCAGACTCAACTCAGGACAGGTTGCTGCAAGCCTCCCCTTTCTGGCCATGGGCACCCCCTCACCCATCAGTTCCTCGTACTCACTTCCCTGGTCAATGAAAACAATCCTTTACAGACCGTTCGGCAGTACACACAGAAAGTCAGCCCAACTCTGCAGTTTGGGAAAAGCCAGAAACTTCTCCAAATCTAATAAGATTAAGAAATGGCAAAAATTTGCAAAACATTTTGTTCTACCCTAAAAGTCTCCTTTAGCCAAATTCACATCATCTTATTGTGTGGCTTAGGGGAAAAAAAATTCCTTGTAGCTCACAAGACCCAGCTAAGAGAACAGTCGCAATGGATTTTTATAATATTATTCTAAAGATCAACTGGAAGAAGCAGGTGGAAATAGTCAAAATTACTTTGAAAAATAAGTGCAGTGAGGGATGATTACTTGCTCTCACTAGTTGTTAAAACACACATCAGAGAATAGTGCTTTTGAAATGTAAAATGATTTCCCAGGTCTGGAGATGACAGGGAGATATTAAATGTATCTATAAGACTTTGCCTTTAAAGTTTCAAAAGCCAAACTATCAGTGTCCAGAGATCAAGGTTGATGTAAAAGCAATTCTTGTGTGTAGGTGACAATGGGCTGTGCTATTTCACCCCACCCCTTATCCCCAAGCCTTTGGAACCATGTAAGTTCCTTGAACATAACAGCCACACTGAGAAATAAAACAAAGAAATCCTTGGTTGACTGAAATATATTAGCCTGGAAAAAGAAGGGATTAAGACAGAAATCTAGGGGGAAAATTACATAGTAGAGGAAAGAATAATTACCAGTGCAAATTATTTATTTTAATTTCAGGACTCTTTTCAGTATCTGGCTGGCCCACCAGCACAGGTGTCATTAAAAGCACTGCTGGTTGATTTCTCCTCTTTCTTGAATGTCCTTCATGGCAGAACCCCCTTCCTAACTCACTTCCAACCCAGTTGTAGAAGCTAATGCCCTTTTGGTGAGCAAGGCATCGTCTGTCACTTGCCTGGGATCTCCCTGTGCCAGGTCTGTTGGTAAGAATCTAAACTCCAGAGAAGCTCTTACAACAAGGGTGCCATCTAGAATCTCCAGCGCTGTTCAGATATGACATCAGCTTTTCTGAATGGCTTCTTTAACAGAAGACGCCACAAATTCTTCAGCTCCTATTTTATCACTGAATCCTTCAATGAGTGGTTTTACTTCTTGTGTAGCAATGGAACGTGCGTGCTCAGTTGTTCAGTCATGTCCAACTCGGCGATCGCATGGGCTGTAGCCTTCCAGGCTCCTCTCTCCGTGGGATTCTCCAGGCAAAGATAAGTGGAGTGAGTAGCCATTTCTTCCTCCAGGGATCTTCCAGGCCATGGGATCGAATCCCCATCTCCTGTGTCTCCTGATTGCAGATGGATTCTTTACCGCTGAGCCGTTGGGGAAGCTGAGTATTCATCATGAAGGATGGAAACGGGGCACAAAGTGTGCTTTTTTAAAAATATTGTTTTTAATCTACTATCTAGTAAACATGTAAGAAAAGAATGTGGAAAGAGGCTACTGGAACATGTGAATTCCTGTACTTCTGTGACTCCTACTCAATCTAACATTTCATCCCATTCTTCCGAAAAAAGGTAAGTTGTGTTTTTTTTTGTTGTTGTTGTTGTTGTTGTTGTTGTTTTGCGAAGCAAATGACTTTCCTCCTTTCATCCTACCCAATCACTCTTTACAACCAAATAATGCCAGTTCATATACACTCAATCTTATATTTCTTTCATATGCATCACATATTCATTCCCATCTCCCTATGTTGAGCCCAAACTACATGCCCCTTAGGTTGTTGTAAAGGCCTTCCACTGTGAATCTCCTCCGTTACTGTCCACCTGTTAATGTAGCCATGGTTTTCCTAAAAAAGAGCAAAATCTGAATTACATCATTTTCCTTCTTAAAACTTAATTGGGTGTTTATCAAAAATTCAATATTTAGAAGACTTCAAAAGGACATTTTCAAGTAGATTGTTTAATAAAATAAATAGCTATTAAAATATAATACTATGTGTGAAACACTCTATATGGAAAATTATAAAAAACATTTAGAGATATTAAAGACAACCTAAATAAACAGAAGAAAGATTGCATTCCACATATTTGCCAAAGGGTTCCAATCATGAAAATATAAAGAACTCCTATAATGCAATGAGAAATAGAAAAATTATAGAAATTGAGCCAAGATGGCGGTATACACATGTATAATACTGGTATCCAAAATCGTAATAAATATAAGAAAAAGTGAATACCTAGGAAGTATGACAATATAAATTGAAATCATGATAAAATAGACGACACTTTGAAAAAAATATTGTCTACTGACGTTAAGTGTATGTGTACTCTAAGACCTAGCAACATAAGTCTTATGTGTGTGTGGCATGTATGTTTTTTAAATTTTTAATTGAAGTATGATTGCTTTACAATACTGTGTTGACTTTTGCCATACGACAAGGTGAATCAGCCACAAGTACACATATGTCCCCTGCCTCCTGAATCTCCCCCCACCCTCCACCCCTCTAGGTTGTCACAGATGACCAGATTGAGTTCCCTGTGTCCATACAGCAGCTTCCCACTGGCTACTTATTTTACACATGACGGTGTATATATATGTCAGTGTCACTCTCTCAATTCGTTTCACCGTCGCCTTCCCCACTATGTCTTAAGTCTGTTTTCTATGTCTATGTCTCCTGCCCTGAAAATAGGTTTATCAGTATCATTTTTCTAGATTCCATGTATATATGTGTTAATATATGAAATTTGCTTTTCTCTGACTTACTTCATTCTGTATAACAGGCTCTAGGTTCATCCACCTCATAATACTTGCTCCAAAAGACATTTATAAAATTGACAGCTATGTTTGTTTATACTGGTTTCTTGTGGTTAAGTTTGCTTGTTCCTGCACATGAATGTAGCTAGAAGATACAACTTCTGTTTTCTGAAAGTTTGCTAAGAGTAGTTTTTTATTAGAAATGAGAGTGGATGTTTCGTTGCCTAAGACAGGTGTACCGGTTCCATAGAGACAGTTTTAGGAGTGGGTTAAGGGCCCTCGGGTTGCTCACTTGGGTGTCAATTTGCATCCAATCGGTCACCAAATGAAGTAGTGCTCTTGAATTTAAAAGCCTAGTGATATTAAAAACTCTTATCTACAAACCCTAGACTCTCACTCAACATGCTGGTTAAAACTGTGGAGCAAAGCTACCTAATAGCCTTCACCAGCAGGATTGCTGTATTAGACAGAAATAGATTTCACTTATTTCAGTCATTAAAAGTTTTAGGTCTTTTTTTTTTTTTTTTACAGAGGTGAAGCTTCATTTTAATTTATATAAGAAGTGATATCCAAAATTAGAAAATACGGGGAACCCAGGACCATGCATGAAAATTTCAAAGAAAATGAGAGAAAAGTCTTTTATTCATCCCAGGTCTGCATAAGTGGTTTTACAAAGCAATCTTCACCTTGCTCACCCTACTTTGGTAAGTTAAACTGATCATATTTTCAGATCTTAGATGAAACATCACATACTTGGAAAAAAGTCTTTCCTACGCTCTCTTCATCCAAGTAAAGTTTAATCAGCACCACCCGCTAGCCTCCCTCCCTTTCCTATCCCAGCTCGATTCTCAGTCTCCCTCGTACATAGTTTTTTCTTCTGCTATTAGTTTTTTCTTCTGCTATTTAGCGATTGATTTTGAAAATGTATATTTTTCCTTATTTCAGAAACACTAAAACTGTTTTAGGTAATGAAATTGGAATTGTTTAAAAAAAACTCAAACGTTTAAATTCCTTAGAATTATCTAACCCAGTGCTAAGTACAACCTCTGGGCAAGAATACTGGAGTGGGTTGCCATGCCCTCCTCCAGAGGATATTCCTGATCCAGGGATTGAACCCAGGTCTCCTGCATTGCAGGTGAATTCTTTACGGTCTCAGTCACCAGGGAAGCAATGAAGAACTCGCCTGCCAATGCAGAAGAGGCAAGAGATGTGGGTTCGATCTCTGGAAGAGCCCTTGGAGGAGGAAACCGCAACCCACTCTAGTATTCTTACCTGGAGAATCCCACGCACAGAGTAGCTTGACGGACTACAGTCCATGAGATCGCAGAGTCAGACATGACTGAAACAACTTAGCACGCATGCAGAAATAGGAACTCTTGGGGAAGACTGCAGTGACGGTCTGTACCACTAGAATCATTTGTTTTAGTGTCTTCCTCTAAATTCCTTTCTAGTTGTTTATTATGTAACTTCGGGACATGAGACTTATGGGAAAACAAATCAGGCTTTTTTTGTTGACCAAGGGCTGACTGCAAGCCCTATATTTTCCGGATAATATCTTTTCTATTAAAGCATATTATAATGGTACTAAGTGCTTACTTTAAAATTACATAATTTTTGACACATTATACATTATGTAAAAATCAGCATTTTAATATGTTCTGCATTTAAATAGAGTATTTTAAATTCATAAGAAAACATATCTTGAAAAGTTTCAGTATGTACGTATGCAGTTATATTTTAAAATGCTGCAAACCTAGGTCTATTTATGTCATTCTGAAACAAATAAACTTATCTATGTGAAATAGCAATGTTATTTTTGAGGGCAGCCAACTAAAACTGCCATTTAGGCATTATATATGACTTGCTACTGCAGCTCTAATAACATTTTTACTTTTGATCAAAACTCTCAGAACACTCACGACAACTAATATGAAAACCATTGAAGCAAAATTTCTATAATTTTGAAATGGATTTTTAATAAATCAGGAGGGATTTTGCCATCACTTTATCTAAAGATCTAACATCTTTTGAAGGATTTAATTATTTGGAGTCCTAAAGCTAGGACCTTTTCCATATATTAGCCCCTTTCCTTTCCTTCAAAAAGGACACAAAGTTAACTTTACATTCCCTGTGAAACAATATCCTTATTCCCAACCCAAATATTCTACCACCACAAACTCAGATAATAGTATCAAGTGTGGATAGACAATCGGATTCTCCAGGGCGTCTGGAATGGAGGTAAAGCAATGGTGAGTCCTTTAGAGATGCGTGATTTCCCTAGAAAGCTTGTATACATCCTATGTGTCCCTCATTCCCTGGTGGCTCAGCTGGTAAAGAATCTGCCTGCAATGTGGGAGACCTGGGTTTTGATCTCTGACTTGGGAAGATGCCCTGGAGAAGGTAAAGGCTACCCACTCCAGTATTCTGTCCTGGAGAATGCCATGGACTGGATAGTCCATAGAGTCGCAAAGAGTTGGATATGACTGAGCGACTTTCACTATGTGTCCCTGAGAGTGCCATCTGGGGGATGCTCGGATTTGCCACATGTTGATATTGGGACCCCTGGGCAGAAATGAGATGGAAATACAGACACACAGAGAAAGGCAGGAATCCAGTACCCTAAGAGAAAGACAAAGTTGGCTTTCTAGTCATTGAAAAGCCTAAATATATTTTCTATATATTATTAAATTTTATTTCATTTACCTTTATATATACAACACACTTAATTAGTTTCTTTCCACTAGTATGTGTGTATATTTATTTATTTTTTGATGTAAGGACCATGACTATTATAGTTGTTGTTGGTTTTTTTTGTAACTGTGTATCTGTATTGGGGTATAGCCAATTAACAATGTGATAGCTTCAGATGACAGCAAAGGGACTCATCCATACATATACATGCATGAATATACATATTCATTCTGCTCCAAACTCCCCTCCCATCCAGGCTGCACATAACACTGAGCAGAGTTCTATGTGCTAAACAGTAGGTCCTTGTTGGTTATCCATTTTGAGAATAACAATGTGTGCATGTTGATCCAAACCCCCTAACTATCCCTTTCCCTCAGTCTTCCCCCTGGCAACCATAAATTTGTTCTCTAAGTCCCTAAGTCTCTTTCTGTTTTGTAAGTGAGTTCATTTGTTCATTTGTATCTTTTTGTTGTTGTTGTTGTTGTTGTTTTTGTAGACTCCTAAGTGTGCATATTTAAAAACTCAAGTTAGGAAAACACATTTCATCTTTAAAATGAAGAAACTTGTTCTTGTTTGGGGAAACAATTTTATGTTCTGGATTTGGACTGAAAAAAAAAAATTGGGACACTCACCAGAAGGAAGTTGGCATATCTAACAAGGGGAAATAATTTTCTAATGCTAAACTATGAAATCCTTCAATTTTGAAGACAGATTGATTTTCTCATCGTGACTGCTAATAACACTGTAAATTTGGGTTTGAATTTCTGCTCTGGCTTTAACTATCTGTATAATGATAAAGGTAAATTAACCATCCTCTAGCAATCAAAAATCTACAAATAATTTTAAGTGCCAATGGTGTACAAATTATAACATTATATACAATGAAAGACAGAAAAAACAGCATGATTTTCATTTTAATATCTGTCTCTTATACACATCTTCTAAATTCCCAGGGCATGCACATATAAAATTCATTCTAATATGTATAACAACACTATCTGGTATATGGTATTATTAGGGATTTCCTAGTTAACATGTGATAAACTAAAACACAGAATTTAAAAGCAAATAAGTGGCCAAAGTAATTTACATAAAGAGCATGAATTCTTAATCATTACTGTGACTAGTTCTACAAAAAGGTAAAGAGTTCAGTCAAATCAATACCCTCTAATGGAGGAACTGTTTTATAGATACATATGTATATATACTTGGCAGACTGTGATTAGACTGGATATTTAAACTGTGTGAGGCAAGTGGGAAGAATAAAGCACCTAATTTTAGACCAGTTTAATGATTCAGAAAATATAAGAATGTTAAATAAAGCATTCCAGTTGCTGAACATCATATGATCCCGGATCTCACTTAAGTTGACTAGCTAGTGCATACATAGCCATCAGTATATCAGATCTTTTAGAAACAAGCATAGGGAAATGACTTGAAATTTTGATCCTAACTAGAAATTGTGAATTTTGGAGAACAGCAGAATCCTAAAGTAAGTGAGGCAATTTAATCAAAGTCAAGTAGACTAATGTCTGAGGTCATAAATTATCACAGATTTTGAAAACTGGTTAATAAATCTTGTCACAAATTCTTGGCACAGCCAGGGAGGATGACAGGTGTAGGAAGAAGCTATTGTGAGGCATTATATGTAAGCAA
>SJYC01051633.1:0-15706 GCA_006408675.1 Madoqua kirkii | reverse complement strand
AGCTTTTTTTCATTTCACAAATAAAACACATGTTAATGGTATCCGTCTAATCAAATCACCTAATATGGATATCTAAGGTTATCTGACTCAGATGCAAGTAGTAAACAAATGCAAAGATATTAAAATTTTAAACTTCCATAAAGTTTAGGTAATTACAGAAAAAATGTGGAATAAGACAGGAATTACAAAAAATAGCACATGAACCATTCATTGGGTAGATTTGTCCTCATGAACAATTATAAATAAAACCTACTTATACAGTTCATGTAACAATTTAAAAGATAAGGAAGTACTCTAACCATTTAATATTTTTAATGAAGAAGTTAAGTAATTTTACATGCAATAGTGAAGTATTTATATTTGGGAAGTAAGAGATCTACAAGTGTCATCAGATGCTAAAAAACGTTTTTGTATAATTTACCCTAAAAAGCAAATATAAGAAATGATTAAGGGTTAACTGTGAGTTTTTTAGGGCTTCCCTGGTGGCTCAGTGGTAAAGAACCTGCCTACCAATGCAGGAGATGTGGGTTTGATTCCTGGCTCAGGACAATCCCTTGGAGAAAGAAATGTCAATCCACCCCAGTATCTTTGCTTGGGAAATCCCATGGACAGAGGAGCTTGGTGGGCTACAATCCATGGGGTAGCAAAGAGTCAGACAGGCCTTAGTGACTGAGCATGCAGACACATGAGGTTTTAAAGAAAAGGTTCATACTAAAGTCAGATGAGACAAAAAGTAAAAATTTCTACAGTACAATCTCTTCTAAATTAGGCAGGATGCATCCAGTACTTCAGCAAAATCAGGTTAGAATGATTAAAGATCCATCATCCCTAAAGCAACTAATTTTGAGCATTTCTTTCATTTAACCAGTGAACTTACTTAAATTTACTTCTTGTATAACCATTTTTTTGCTGTTAAATTTCATTCTCTGTTGCTAATATGAGTGCAATAGATTGCTTTAAAATATTAATAATACATCAGCCTACTGACTATGCTTCCATTTAAAGAGGAAATTTCTTTATATAGTCTACATGTGTTGGCAGACATCCAGCTCTTATTTTGTATCACACAATGAGAAGAGTTTTAAAACAAACAAACAAGTCAACAAACCAAAACCCATTTCAGAGTGTTTCGTTTCATGAAAACATTTATCAGACTTTCCTAACACTTCACACTGGGAACTCAGGAACCCCGGTGGGCAGAACACTTTAGAATCACCTATTGCTCTTAGTAGACAAGGAAGGCTTCTAGAAATAATTGCTCTAACAACTGCCAAAAGGTTTCCAGTCTTTTAAGCTAGCACAGAACAGCTTTGATGGTCAGCTACAACCTGCCTCCTTAAACAACCAGAATTCACATGGCCATATACTGTATTTCTGAAAGGTCTCTCCAGCAGGAACTCTGGATGATTGAGGAGTCCAGCTACTGTGGGCCCAGGCTCCTCCTTATCAATATGCCCACGGTCTGAACCCCGGGTTATTCTGCATTTTGCTAGAATATGACTGAGGGTGTAAGGAGTAAAATTTTCAACAGCAGACAATTACATAAATCCATCCATTCAGATTTTAGAAAATAACAAGCATTAGAAAAAGCAAGCTTAGGGACCATGTCTTAGTATGCTATCTGAATATACAGCCTTGGTATATATAATCAAAGTGACATGTTTAATAAAATATTTTATAAACATTGAAACTTCCAAATGCAGTAAAATCCGAATCATTGGATTTTCTTCCAGCAAAAAAAAAAAAAAGTCTATTAACTAACATTTAGATATAATAATAAATGTCATGTGAAATAATGGTCATATGTAGTAGATTATATTCTTCAAGTAAACATTAGTCAACAAGTAGCCTTGTTCCTGGGATATATAAATAGTAGTACAAGCTAGTTGCTACCTATCAGCAGGGAAATTATAGATTAATGAGAAGACATAAAGGATTCATTTGCATATATATGGTAAATGTCTTCTGAAATTGGTAACCAAAAAAATCGGTTTTTCAGGATGACATTCATGATGAGTGCATTTTATTATGCTCTGATATTTGAAAATACATAATGTGTACATTTATTATTTTCACTTTCTCTCTGTTCATATACATGTGTGTATGTATGTCTGGATTTTCATGTGGCTCATGTGTATAAACTAGGACCATCCATCTCCACAAATACGATACCAAAGTTAATATACCACTTTCTGTCATGTGAAAAGCAGTATCTGTAAGTCAAATGCACTAAAATTAATCTTCGTGGACTCAAACAAAATATCCATGCTCAAAAATATTTTATTCAAGAAGCAATAGGTTTTTTTCTTCTATATGACTTTCAAGGTCATAATCTTGGGCTTTGAACTAAACACTCATAATTTAAGTTGACTATATGTCTATAAAAATTAACCTTCACTTTAATATCTAAATATTAACTATTAACTATAGACTTATTTTAAACATATTCAAATTATATATTAATCCTAAAGATAGTTGTAAGATTTGCTTTTTGCCTTTAGCATATCAAAATATTTCACATTCACACCTGACAGTTTTCCATACAATTTCATTACAGTACTTCATTATTTATAATGTTGTACATCTAAGATACAAGATTCTCCTCTATTTTGTCCTCCAGATCTTTTGGAACAATGTACATGAAGGAATTTTATAAAATTCATTACTAGGGAAGTGCTGTCTGGCAAGCACTCCCATTTTCTTATTCCAGTTGCCAAAATAGCTGGTGAAATTTGCAAGCCAGCAACCATTTCATCTAGGGCAGGCCCTTGTACCATAAATCCATAACTAATCAGGGTCAGCTGATAATGAAGGCAACTTTTGAAAAATGTCTGTTCTGAGGGAAAAAAATCTCTGCTGCAATCCTATATAGCCTCCTCAAATTCTGTGCTCTACAGTGTAGATTCAAATTATGTTGGTTTGACTAATATAACAATTTGTATTGTCACTTCACTCATGTCTAATTCTTTTTGACCCTGTGGACTGTTGCTGGCCAGGCTCCTCTGTACATGGGACTTCTCGGGCAAGAATACTGGAGTGGGTTGTCAAGCCTTCTTCCAGGGAATCTTCCCAACCCAGAGATCAAACCTGCATCTCTCTCTTACATCATGTTCATTGGCAAGTGGGTTCTTTACCACTAGCACCACCTGGGAAACTGTTAAACAAAAATAATTGTTGCTATTGTTTAGTTAAGTCGTGTCCAACTCTTTTGTGGCCCCATGGACTGTAGCCCACCAGGCTCCTCTGTCCAAGGGATTTCTCAGGCAAGAATACTGGAGTGGGTTGACATTTCCTCTTCCAGGGTTTCTTCCCAACCCAGGGATGGAACCTGCATCTCCTGCATTGCAGGTGGATTCTAATAGTTAACACTTACATAGTGCTTAAAATGTGCTGGGAAGTACGATAAGGTGTTAATGAGCTACCGCATATAATCCTCACAATTAATGCAGGTTTTATCATTATACACATCCTATAGATGATGAAACAGAAGCACTGATTTAAATAAATTAACCAATATTTCAAAAAACCACTAAAATGTAGAGATGGGACTGGAATCCTAGAAAATGTTTACCCAAATATCTGTTTTTAATCCATTCACTATCTTTGAAAAAGTCCATCACACACAGTAGAAAGCAATAATGTAATCAAAAATGTTTTGTGTTTGAAGACATTAAATTCATATGTTGTAATAAATCAGTATTGGATTAAAAATACAATAAAAGTGACTTAGTTTAAGCCTGTTTTTTCCTAACAATGGTTTTAGGAAAAAAATCTATATGCTCGGATATTTGCTCAATCTCCTATATAGAGTACATATCCTAAAGCCATGTGGAGAAACATTCTGTATTTTAATTCTATTAAAAATGTAGAGGTTTGACACGAAAAGAAGTTTTCTAACACCTAAACGAAGTTCTGTAAGTGATTATCCTTCAATCAAAAAATAAAGTTAAAAAAGATGCAAAAAAAAATGTTATCAAATTCACAGACAGAAAAATAAGAACCAAAATATAATATATTTACAGTGCATTAGCTGATAATAGATACTTACAGATATGAAACCCTTAACAAGAATGACGGCATATTAAGCATGATCTAACACGCATAAATTAGACATATCCTAAAGCCATGTGGAGAAACATTCTGTATTTTAATTCTATTAAAAATGTAGAGGTTTGACACGAAAAGAAGTTTTCTAACACCTAAACGAAGTTCTGTAAGTGATTATCCTTCAATCAAAAAATAAAGTTAAAAAAGATGCAAAAAAAAATGTTATCAAATTCACAGACAGAAAAATAAGAACCAAAATATAATATATTTACAGTGCATTAGCTGATAATAGATACTTACAGATATGAAACCCTTAACAAGAATGACGGCATATTAAGCATGATCTAACACGCATAAATTAGTGTGCATACCATAATTATAAGACATTTAATCACAGGCCAATTTTATTTATTCTCATAAAGTTAAACTATTGGCTTGATTTTCTTTCTTTTTTTTTTCTGTCAATGAACACATGGCAAAAACAACAATTCACATGTTACTTATTGATCACTTGTATAATGAAGTTTTTCAATAAGCCAAGCTGACTTTGGCCTTGGAATGTGGAATGAAGCAGGGCAAAGACGAATAGAGTTTTGCAAAGAAATGCACTGGTCATAGCAAACACCCTCTTCCAACAACACAAGAGAAGACTCTACACATGGACATCACCAGATGGTCAACCCCAAAATCAGATTGATTATATTCTTTGAAGCCAAAGATGGAGAAGCTCTATACACTCAACAAAAACAAGACCAGGAGCTGACTGTGGCTCAGATCATGAACTTCTTATTACCAAGTTCAGACTCAAATTGAAGAAAGTAGGGAAAACCGCTAGACCATTGAGGTATGACCTAAATCAAATCCTTATCATTATACAGTGGAAGTGAGAAATGATTTAAGGGCCTAGATCTGATAGATAGAGTGCTTGATGAACTATGGATGGAGGTTTAAGATATTATACAGGAGACAGGGATCAATACCATCCCCACGGAAAAGAAATGCAAAAAAGCAAAATGGCTTTCTGGGAAGGCCTTACAAATAGCTGTGAAAAGAAGAGAGGCGAAAAGCAAAGGAGAAAAGGAAAGAAATAAGCATTTGAATGCAGAGTTCCAAAGAACAGCAAGAAAAGCTAAGAAAGCCTTCTTCAGCGATCAATGCAAAGAAATAGAGGAAAAGAACAGAATGGGAAAGACTAGAGATCTCTTCAAGAAAATCAGAGATACCAAGGGAACATTTCATGCAAAGATGGGCTTGATAAAGGACAGAAATGGTCTGGACCTGACAGAAGCAGAAGATATTAAGAAGAGGTGGCAAGAATACACAGAAGAACTGTACAAAAAAGATCTTCATGACCCAGATAATTATGATGATGTGATCACTAATCTAGAGCCAGACATCTTGGAATGTGAAGTCAAGTGGGCCTTAGAAAGCATCACTACAAAGAAAGCTAGTGGAGGTGATGGAATTCCAGTGGAGCTGTTTCAAATCCTGAAAGATGATGCTGTAAAAGTGCTGCACTCAGTATGCCAACAAATTTGGAAAACTCAGCAGTGGCCACAGGACAGGAAAAGTAAGTTTTCGTTCCAATCCCAATGAAAAGCAATGCCAAAGAATGCTCAAACTACTGCACAATTGCACTCATCTCACATGCTAGTAAAGTAATGCTCAACATTCTCCAAGCCAGGCTTCAGCAATACGTGAACTGTGAATTTCCAGATGTTCAAGCTGGTTTTAGAAAAGGCAGAGGAACCAGAGATCAAACTGCCAGCATCTGCTGGATCATGGAAAAAGCAAGAGAGTTCCAGAAAAACATCTATTTCTGCTTTAGTGACTCTGCCAAAGCCTTTGACTGTGTGGATCACAATAAAATGTGGAAAATTCTGAAAGAGCTGGAAATACCAGACCACCTAACCTGCCTCTTGAGAAATCTGTATGCAGGTCAGGAAGCAACAGTTAGAACTGGACATGGAACAACAGACTGGTTCCAAATAGGAAAAGGCTTACATCAAGGCTGTATACTGTCGTTCTGCTTATTTAACATATATGCAGAGTACATCATGAGAAACGCTGGACTGGAAGAAATATAAGCTGGAATCAAGATTGCCGGGAGAAATGCCAATAACCTCAAATATGAAGATGAAACCACCCTTATGGCAGAAAGTGAAGAGGAAATAAAAAGCCTCTTGAAGAAAGTGGAAGAGGAGAGTGGCATCACTGACTTGATGGACGTGAGTCTGAGTGAACTCTGGCAGATGATGATGGACAGGGAGGCCTGGAGTGCTGCGATTCATGGGGTTTCAAAGAGTCGGACACGACTGAGCAACTGAACTGAACTGAACTGAAATGAAGCTGACTTTTTTATAATTCACTCAATATATGAGGGTCTTAATCAAATGATATGGAATGCTGCCAAAGTAGCCAGGAATCTGTGGCTGTTTTTGTCTTATTTTTATTTTGTATTTTTCAGGATAAGTTATTAAGTTAACTCAGCTATACATCTTTGTTTTAGCCTTAAGCACGCTGACTAAGGGGTTAGAAAATCAGGAGAAAATTGGTCAAAAGTTTGTTAAAACATTTACATTGTCTGAGTCTGTTAAATTAGGTTGTAATACTCCACATTCTCTAAGTGTTTTGACAACTTAAAGATTAACTGTGACTAGTTTTCCAGTTTTCTTCATTATTTCTCATACCCACAACTCCAAAAACCAGCATTTGTAAAGGCTTATAATTGTTTTTAATTTTAGATGGGATAGAAAATCTTTAATAATTCATTTGGTTTTAGGGACCAGACATTTATAATATTATCATATTTAGAAACTATTGATCAACTAAGTGACTCAAAAATTAAAAACGGATACATTTTCAAAGGGGTTTTTTCTATTCAACCATACATTGTATAGTTCGAAGGTAAGCTAATCCATTTACTTCCATTTGGACCTCACCTAAACTATTACAGAACAGAGATTTATAATCTCACTTTAAATTTTAAGACCTTTTCAAAAAGTATATTTTTTTTAAGAATTCAAAGTCTCAGTGATTGTTATCTCCATATGGATATATAGAATATAAGGCTGAATGAATATTTCCAGCAGAGTAATCAATCATTTGTCTTTGGAGAAAGAAATGGCACCCACTCTAGTATCCTTGCCTGGGAAATTCCATGGACAGAGGAGCCTGGTGGACTATAGTCCATGGGGTGGCAAAGAGTCAGACATGACTGAGCACATAATAAATAATCATTTGCCCCCAAAACACCTGATAATGAATTGAGATAGATTATTTCAGACTGAAAACCTTATTTGCAAATATAGCTCGCTTTTATATTATTCTACTCAACTATATTAAACATTTGACCCAAAAAAATGCATTCTATGCACTTGATCAAATATAAATGGAAACCCAAAATACCTGTTTATGTGTGCCTTTCTTCCCTCATGCCTGCTCTCACACACTCATTTCTACCTAATATTGCTTTGCAGATTCTGCTACAATTCATGCTACAATTTTTACCATCCTAAATCCCATGCACTCACTGCTAGCAGGTATCTGCAGGTGTTTGCCTACAAGAAGTTCATTGACAGTTTATTGCAATAAGTGTGCTTTCTGTGGTAGGAAAATTAGCTGCAAAAGCAGAGCAGGCTAAGTAATGTAGGACAAGGATGCTTCATGTGTTGTGAATGCATAATTATTTATTACTGGTCAGGCAAAGAGTCATCATTCTGCTGTGATTATTTTTTCCCATGGAAGAAAATTAGTTATCAAATTCTAGTTTCCACAGATACTGTCAGTGTACTGGAAGGACTGCAGCTGTATCGTGAGTCTCATGGACATTTAACTTCTGACAGCTGTGAATGCTTCTTTGTGAATGCAGACATTGCTCTTTGACTCAGTTCCTGGAAGAACTCCAAGTTGCATTCTCGAGCACTGCTGCCTGCTCACTTAGCGCATATTAGGAGAAGGTGATCAGAAGCGGCAGGAACCGCTGAAGTGGACAGATACTGTTACTGTTTTTACACACTTACATATTTTAGCATGGTAATAAATAGATGAAGTGTGATAGCCAGTGATGATTCTAATATTTATAAATGTTCCATATTTGGAGATTCACAATTATGGCAAACCATCCCACTATAATTTTAATGACATTGATGAAAGACTAACATACACAAGTACCCAAATATTTTGAGTTTTATGAAGTTTTGCATGTTGTATTCAAAATGAAATAAGACTGTTTGACAAAGAGGGTTGATATGGTTAAAGTCAGGTGTTCAAAATGATAAAATATTTATTTGTAGTTCTTTGTAAGTAAATGTTAGCTATTTGTGATTAATATTTTCATTAACTAAAATGATTTTTCAATTACTAATAAAATTAGTTAAATCATAGGTATCTCACTGTATGTATTATTTTGAAAAAATTTAGAAAATATGTCATGCCAAGTTTCAATTATTTTTACAACAAATTGATATTACAAAAGGCTATGGAGTTATCTCTCTAAACTTATGCATGGAAGTATTCATATGAATACTCCCCAAAGGTAACATTTTAGTATGTTATTAATGATTTTTAGGTGGTTTCATAATGATTAATTTTATAATGCTTGCTCTAACTCTTGCTTTACTAAATGTAAAATAATCATTAGTCAAAAACTCAAAAATAAGGGAAAATTATTATTAGAGACTTCTTTACAAAAAAAATATATTTAATACTACAAATGGGCTTCGCAGGTGACTCAGTGTTTAAAAATGCACCTGCCAGTGTAGGAGATGTGAGTTTGCTTCCTGAGTTGGGAAGGACCCTGGAACCGGAAATGGCCCCACAACAGTATTCTTGCCTGGAGAATTCCACGGACAGCAGAACCTGGGGAGATACAGTCCATGCAGTTGCAAGGGTCAGACATGACTGAGTAACTGCGCACAGTACAGCACATAATATAAATATTCAAAACTAATTGTGGGTTACTGTACAATATCTTCTGGCAGTTAATAATGTCTTTGATATTCTTAAGGTAGACTAATATAAGGATGGCTTATTTATAAATGTATTTCATGACCAGTTTAAGATATGTTTTATTATGATGATATCTTAAAGAGTAGTATTATATATTAATAATTTGGAATATATTTCTATTTTGATTTAGAATCCATTTGATATTATATAAATGATGAATCACTTAGCAGTTGTCTTTACTGAACCTAATCCCTAAGTATTGATAAGCTGTTTTCACTTTTCCTTTAAACTGAGGTAAAAGTTCAAAAGAATGCATTTGAATTTACATAGTGAAGTTGAAAAAATGCATACTGAGAGTCCTTGTAATTCTATCACAGTGTGGATCTGCTATGTACTGTCTGTATGAATTATGGAGCATCACCAACTACCCTGAAACTCAGTTTTCTTATCTGTAAAGAAAGACAATACTTCATGAAGTTTCTGTAATCATCACATGGAAGAATGAGACAAATCTATCTGAAATAGCTACCAAACAATGAATGAGTATAGGTATATTGTGTATATATATATATACACACACACACACACACATACATATATATATATTTTTTGACTTTGATTTTAGATTATAAATGATGTATAAATTGCCTATTGATGCTTGTGTTAGCTGTGATTGACAAACCACATAACAAATTGAAAAACACAGTCAAATAGATTCTTATTTTTTTCTGAGAAATCAATCCAGGCTCCTTTTCTCTATATGGGATTCCCTGGTGGCAGTAAACAATCCAGAGTGTGGGAGATTCAGGTTCGATCCCTGGGTCGGGAAAATCCCCTGGAGAAGTGAATGGCCAATCACTCCAGTATTCTTGCCTGGAAAATCACATGGACAAAGGAGCCTGTCAGGCCATAGCCATGGGGTCATAAACAATCAGACATGACTGAGCACACACACACACACACACACACACACACACACACACATTCTCCATATACTAGGAATCATTTTAGTATTTAATTATTGTTTTTTATAAGGAGGCATACAAAGCTTGCTCTAACTATGGTTTTACTAAATGAAAAACAATAATTGATAGAAAAACTCAAAAATAAGGGAACACTATCATTAGAAACTTCTTTACTTTAGGAAAAAGTATACTATAAATGGGCTATCATAAAATACTATAAGGAAATACTTTTAAATTTAAAAGTACCTAGAAAAAAATTCATGATTATCTTCATCTGAGTAAGTGGCAGTGTAGTCATTGATCAAAGTCAACCTGCATAGCAGTCACTACTCATATAATATAGCAATTAAGGATGTAGATTGATTGTACAAAGAACTCTGCATCTTATACTGGTGATTCAAATCCAAATTAGGTTTTTGTTCATTGGGATATGTAACAATCAATTAAAATTGCAGCAAACATTAAGATATGTCATATGACAATAACTATGAATCTAGTGTCACTATAAAAGCTTCATGAGATTGATGAAGTCTTTGATCATGGGATAAAAAATGCATCATGTTAGATTAAAAAAACACTGAACTGCCTCTGATCTGTCTTTCACAGAAGGTATACCATTCATAAATAAGCACTGGATTGACAATATTTATTTACATGAAGTTTACTTTATGTTTTAGGATAATGTGAAAATTTTTTAATCTACAGTGTAAGAGTAATGATTATGTTATTTTTTTCCAAGAAGATTACATTTTAATACTTATCCTTTGATGAACCAGTGTGGTAGTCTTAAAGTCCACTGAAGAGAAAGCACAGTAAATTCCTTATATATAAAATATATGACCTACCCAGGAGGTGTCTTCATAAATGCACGTGCACAATGGGTGCAAAGCCAGAGTCAAGAATAGGGCTGAGATCTCTGAGAGGCAGTCTACTGCTCTGAACCACGTGGCTTCCTACCTACTTGGGACTTGAGCTCTGATGCCATTAATGCCCCTTTATGAAGCTACATTGATTTGTCCCATAGTGGAAGTATAGGTTAATTATATTACCAACATTTTAGATTGATTAAAAACAAAACAATCTCAAAATTTATAATAATTCATTATAATTGGAACTGATTATGAAGCTATTACATTTTTGTTTCAAATATATGAATTTGATTTCATATGAACTGAGATTCACTCAGATCTTTATGAATATTAGAGGCCATATTTGCATTCAGTGGTGGTAGTGGTTTAGTCACATAGGCAGGTTTGACACTTTTGCAATCCTATGGGCTATAGCCTGCCAGGCTCCTCTGTTCATGGGATTTCTCAGGAAAGAATACTGGAGCTATTTCCTTCTCCAGAGGATCTTTCAGACCCAGGGATCGAACTGTGTTTCCTGTGTCTCCTGCAATGCAGGTTGATTCTTTATGGCTGAGCTACGAGGGAAACCCTTTTTGCATTCAACAAATTCATTAATTACAATTTGCTGTCCAAACTCTGTTTACTTTAATTGTGCAAAACACCACTCAGCTTCAAAATAGAGCTTTTGCATTCAAATAGATGGAATGTGAGAGTGCGTTCAAGTGCACTTTTTTTTTTTCCCCAACTGACTGACAGGCTTCTCTGCACAAAGAGCCTATTTTAGAAAACTCCTAAAGCAAATTACCCTTTGAGGACTTTCTTTTCCAGTTCTACTAACATTCCATTGTGTGATCTGGAGAAAAACACTTTAGAGGGTACTTCATCATGCATAAAAAGGCACTTATCTTCTAATAAAATTCTATTGATATAATCTACCTTTCCTTCTTGATGGGGGTGTAGTGAGGATGTAAAAAGGAATTTTTAAATGCCTCTAAAATGCCTTGGAACCTTTGAAAGAATGGTAGAAACCCTCAACTCAATGCACTTTAGTAGGATTGAATAGAGACCCTCAACAGAATGGAAATCAGGCCTCTTGCCAAATATGAATCATAATTGTCCTTGTTTATTGAGAGTGTCATAATCACCATCATTAGTTATGAGTGCAGCTGTTCATACTGATTGAATTTCCAAGGTATCCCAGATATTGCACAAGAAACACTATGTCAGTCTTTCAGGGATTTATACTCTCAAACTGCACGACCAATATGGTAGCCACTCATCACATGTGGTTATTTAAATTATTTAAAATTTTAATAATCAAAACTTTACTTCCTGTAACACCAGCTGCATTTCAATTAATCAGTAATCATTTGTAGTCAATGGCTATCACATTAGACAAAACAGGTATAGATTAGTCCCTTCACAGAAAGTTCTACTGGAGAACCCTTGTAGAGGCTTAACAAATGTAAGCTACAAGAAATATTATTCAAGTGCACAATTTATGCAACAGTATTTTTATATTTTATGCCATTTATTTTGACTAGAGAACGTAGGTGGTTTATCAGACAGTCAAAGTATCTATGAAATCACCCAACCATCCTGATATGAATCAACTCATTGTTTTATATCAAACATAATAGGGCTTAACACAATAAAAAATTTGTTGAAAGAATAAACTCGTAAGTGGATAACTATTTCTTGTATATACAAAAGGGCTTCCCAGGTGGCTCAGTGGTAAAGAAACTGCCTGCAATGCAGGAGACTCAAGAGACCCAGGTTCAGTCCGTAGGTCTGGAAGAGGAAATGACAACCCAATCCAGTATTCTTGCCTGAAGAATCCCATGGCTACAGGGGCCTGGTGGGCTGTAGTCCATAGGGTCGTAGAGTCCGACTCTACTGAGAGACTCAGCATACATGCACATGTATACGAATAATTATTGGGAGCTCATTTTTCTCACTGCTAACGGGGTAATAAACACAAAATTCTGTTCTCAATAAAACATGATAGTCTAGTCCAGATTGAAAGAAAACTTTATGCAGTGACTAGAACACTGTGCTAGATAATGTAAGGTAATGTTTAGATAATTAAATCTTTAACGTTGGTTAGAGGAGGCAGGGAAGACTGTTTTGATGAAGAAAGTTATTTACAGTGAATTTTCGAGAACAATAGATAAAAGTGAAATGCCAGCTGCTTAAAAGAGCAGCAGAAAGCAAAGGACTGGAGTTGGGGGTAAAGTAAATTTATTTTGAAGGGATAAAAAGATTATGGGAGTCTCCTGTTGAATGAAGGATTCCAGTTGACAAAAGTTGAATAAACTATGGTCAATGTAGACATTCTTATACAAGCAGCAGTCATTTTTTAAACATTGTGAGGACACTGTGTTTTAGAATGATTGTTTTTTTCTGCAAAACCAGAAAGGATACAGAAAATATAGGCATAACAAAATGCTTGTTTGGACTTGTTTCCTAGAAATGACTAGAGATACTTGAGAACCAAGAGCTGATGAATTCTAAGAGACAAATCATAGCTGCAGGAGGAAGATATAGTTAAAGGTTTATCTGGCTCTATAATGAAACTGCCTCTTGTCCACAGGAATGTGCATATTTCAATGTGAGCGAATCTAAGCCAGATGGCAGCAGACTGTTCTAACAGGGCCTGATATTAGTTTGTATATTTAGAATATGTCACAATCACACACTCACTCGTCTTCCTGCAGATAGCAGTGAAGATCTGCTGCTGACCATTTCAAGTATAATCATTTATTCTCTCTAAGAATCATTTTGATTGTTCCCTTCACTCATCATATCAAATAAAGCTAATATTGCCAGTATACAGTATGGCTCTGTATAGTGAAGATAAAGGGAAGCTAGCTTCTATTAACTAATATTGGCAGCTAGAACTGAGTAGCACATATAAGGGCTATGGAGAGAAATCATTTTAACTAACTAGTTTATACTCATATTTTTAGAAAGATATTCGGTACCTCCATAGGTAACAGTGTATCATAAAAAAAATAGTTTTGAGAACTATAAGACAGATTGTAATTTGGTAAAATTGCCTTCTCCATCACCTTTCCTATCATTCATCCAAATATTATCCTTATTTCTCAAATACATAGTGTTTTTATAGGGAATGCGCAAGTAAATTGAAATGTTTATATATAATGTGCATGTAAATATATATTCTTCCAGGTGGCTTCCATGCTAAGTCAGTGGTAAAGGACCCTCCTGCCAATGCAGAAGACACAAGTTCAACCCCTGTGTTGGGAAGATCCCTTGGAGAAGAAAATGGCAACCCACTCCAGTATTCTTGCCTGGGAAATTCCATGGCCAGAGGAGTATGGCAGACTACAGTCTGTAGAGTTACAAAAGAATCAGATACCACTGAGCACTCACTCACTCTGTGTGTGTGTGTGTGTGTGTGTGTGTGTGTGAGAGAGAGAGAGAGAGAGAGAGAGAGAGAGAGAAAGTGTTTTTATAGGGAATGCGCAAGTAAATTGAAATGTTTATATATAATGTGCATGTAAATATATATTCTTCCAGGTGGCTTCCATGCTAAGTCAGTGGTAAAGGACCCTCCTGCCAATGCAGAAGACACAAGTTCAACCCCTGTGTTGGGAAGATCCCTTGGAGAAGAAAATGGCAACCCACTCCAGTATTCTTGCCTGGGAAATTCCATGGCCAGAGGAGTATGGCAGACTACAGTCTGTAGAGTTACAAAAGAATCAGATACCACTGAGCACTCACTCACTCTGTGTGTGTGTGTGTGTGTGTGTGTGTGTGTGTGAGAGAGAGAGAGAGAGAGAGAGAGAGATGAAAAATAAATCTCCATTCTACTCAAGATTTCCCAGTTCTCCAAGAGGCAATCACTACTACAGAATTTGTGTATCTTTCCTGAAAATTTCTCTTTTCTCCCTTTCTTACTATCTTTCTTTCTGTTTCTCTCTCTGTTTCAATAGGGTTTATAGATGATGCTACATACACTATTAATAATAACAGATCTGGATTCCTATATACACTGTTATTACAGGAAGAAAGGTCTCCCAAATTATAGGTTGATATGTACCACTTCTCGTTTAGTCAGACACGTAGGCTGTTCTAAACCATTTACAAATGTATGAATCTGTTACAATGACGATCTTCTTACATATCACGTCCTATACTTTATTTTGGTAACAGCTTTTAGGCTACTTTCTGAAAGTATGATTATTCAAAACAGATATCCATTTTAACTTTGGGTAGTTATTTTCAAGTGGTCCTCCAAAGAGGATGTTTTAATACCTAAAACTGGCAACAACAACAAAAAAAATATGACTCATTTGAAAAGACCTTGATGCTAGGAAAGATTAAGGGCAGGAGGAGAAGGGGACGACAGAGAATAAGATGGTTGGATGGCATCACCAACTCGATGGACATGGGTTTGGGTGGACTCTGGGGGTTGGTGATGGACATGGAGGCCTGGCATGCTGCGGTTCATGGGGCCACAGAGTCGGACACGACTGAGCAACTGAACTGAGCTGAACAAGGAGCTATATGAGACATGAAGAAAACAGTCTATTTTATACATCTTTTCTTTGATGCCTCTGAGAGCATATTTCTAAGATTGTAAATAACTAAGTCTGTAAGTGAATAAACAATCTTGGAAAATTAAGTCAGTTTAGCCAGCCATTTCAGATTCAATAAATATCACTACATGATATATTTAATTATTATAATTTGAAATGTAGGAAATTGATCAAAACAATATGCTATATCATTATTTAGTTTAGCAACTTCACAAAGAAACAATCATAAATGATGACTCATGTTTTCACCTCCAAGAAAAACGTTCTCCTTTCAGGGGTACATGGATATGTAATTTTAATTCCAAAGACATTAAAAACATAATTTAAATCT
>SJYC01051623.1:0-10892 GCA_006408675.1 Madoqua kirkii | reverse complement strand
AAAAAGTTGGCTTAAAGCTCAACATTCAGAAAACGAAGATCATAGCACCCGGTCCCATCACTTCATGAGAAATAGATGGGGAAACAGTGGAAACAGTATCAGACTTTATTTGGGGGGGGCTCCAAAATCACTGCAGATGGTGACTGCAGCCATGAAATTAAAAGACGCTTACTCCTTGGAAGAAAAGTTATGACCAACCTAGAAAGTATATTCAAAAGCAGAGACATCACTTTGCTGACTAAGGTCCGTCTAGTCAAGGCTATGGTTTTTCCAGTGGTCATGTATGGATGTGAGAGTTGGACTGTGAAGAAGGCTGAGCGCCGAAGAACTGATGCTTTTGAACTGTGGTGTTGGAGAAGACTCTTGAGAGTCCCTTGGACTGCAAGGAGATCCAACCAGTCCATCCTAAAGGAGATCAGCCCTGGGTGTTCTTTGGAAGGAATGATGCTCAAGCTGAAACTCCAGTACTTTGGCCACCTCATGAGAAGAGTTGACTCATTGGAAAAGACTCCAATGCTGGGAAGGATTGGGGACAGAGGATGAGATGGCTGGATGGCATTACCGACTCTATGGACGTGAGTCTGAGTGAACTCTGGGAGATGGTGATGGACAGGGAGGCCTGCCGTGCTGTGATTCATGGGGTCGCAAAGAGTCGGACACGACTGAGCAACTGAACTGAACTGAACTGAAGGCCAAATGAAAGTCCATGTCTAGACATTTAAGGCTAGCAATCTGGTGAGAAAACTGCTCTCTGAAAACCTGTTCTAGCCACCTTCCTTGATAACACAACTTCTCAGTGCCAGGCTCACATTTATATCCTTGTGACTTAAGGGTTTGAGCCAGAATGTGACACTATGAGTGGGTCCCTGTCTTCAGCCCTGAAGAGGGACTTATTTGTGAAATGTAGGTTCCTGGGCCTTGCTCCAAACCCCAGAAATCGTGTTCTTGGGAGATAGGTCCCAATGCCTCTCCATTTCAATAGGATCCCCAGGTGATGACTGTGAGTCAAAAGATGGAGAGGCCCCTGATGAAGGGAGTCAGAGTCTGGGGAGTGGAGGGGAATACCATTCTGATCTGTGTTCTAGAAAGATGTCTCCAGCATTGATCAAGAGTGGGTGAGACAGGCGAGGCGGCAGAACCAGTGTGCAGGTGGGAGAGGTCGGAGGCCAGGGCCGGTGGCAGGTTGCCAGCTGTGTGTGAGATGCAGGGCCTGGACTGGATGAGGCCAGGTGCTGATGAGGTTTGGAGGTGAGCAAGGATCCAGGGTGGCTCCTTCAGGATCATAAAATCTAATTAGGCTGCAGGAGGTCTGGGCTCTGGGCAGACTTCGTTAGGCAAGAGGCTGCTCTCCTCTGCCTGACCTCAGCCTCCCTAAGGCCCCTTCAGTGTCATATTGAGGGTCAACTCCAGGCTATGAGAGGGGAAAAGAATTAAAAGCTGGTCCTTCTCCCCGCCCCTACCTTGCCCCTAGGAGCTTGCAGCCCTGGAGTGGAGGCTGGAGTGGGCTGCATGGACAAGGTGGGTGGGATGGGCTTGTTCCAGTTCTAGGCTGGTGGGGGTGGGGAGGAAGGGAGGTTTCCTGCTGCAGTAAGACTTGGCCACCCTCCAGAGAGCAGCAGCCCCTCTCAGCATCCATATCTGGCTACACCGCTCCAGAAAGCGTCCTGGAAATAAAAATAAGAGCCCCGAAACAACAGCAGCAGCTCTTCCCACCGACGGGGCATTTATGGCAGGCCAGACACTTTCACTGGAGGGACTGATGCTGAAGCTGAAGCTCCAATACTTTGTCCACCTGATGCAAAGAGTCAACTCATTGGAAAAGACCCTGATGCTGGGAAAGATTGAGGGCAGGAGGAGAAGCGGGTGGCAGAGGATGAGATTACTGGATGGCATCACCGACTCAGTGGACATGAGTTTGAACAAACTCAGAGAGATGGTAAAGGACAGGGAAGCCTGGTATGCTGCAGTCCATGGGGTCACAAAGAGTCAGACATGACTGAGCGACTGAACTGCAAGACACTGAGGCAGACAGCAAGGGAGGTGGCAGCAGAGGGGGGCTGATGGACTGGGAGCCAGGCTTCTCTGGGCCCAGCAGAGAGAATTAAGACTCAGCCCCAGGGAGTTCCTTGGTGCCCTCGTGGTTAGGATCCCAAGCTTTCACTGACGTGTGGCCTGAGTTCAATCCCTGATTAGAGAACTGAGATTCTACAAGCTGTATAGTGTGGCCAAAACAAAAACAAAAAAAGTTAAAAAAAAAAAAAAAGACTCAGCCCCTGTCCTCACAGTCTATTTGGGGCTGATACTGCTCCCAGATACATTTGAGGTGCATCTAGAAGACTCTGGAGAGACCCATGCATGCCTAGAAGGTTATGCTGCCAAACACTAGCTTTTCAGACCATATGGGACTAGACTGTATTTATCAGCAGCAGGAAGACGGAGAGCCCAGAGGAGCTGCTGGGGAAGACATCGCTCGAGCTGAATGCTGAAACAGCAGTCATGTTTAAACAAGTGAGAAGTGGAGAGGCCGACCTAGGTGGGGGGTTACAGGCTTGGCAAGGGTGGGGGTGGGGACGCTCTAGGAACAAAGGAGAGGCCGAGGGGCTGGAAGGACCAGTCAGGGAGGCGGGATGAAAATTCTAGCAGCTCAGGCCTGGCATGTACCCTCATGCCCATGTGCTTTCCTGAGGCTATCCACACCATCAGGCCCACATTGGTTCCGGGAGTTCCCCCAAGCAAGGGCCATCCAGGAGGAGGCATCATCATGAAGGGGATTAAGCTGAGCCTCTTCAGAGAAAGAAGGGTGTCCCGTCTCCCCAGAATCCTGGGAGAAAAGCTCACAAGTGCCCCCTCCACACCTACCCCTACCAGGGCCCCGTAACCACGTGATCCATCGACAGACAGCTATTACCTTGGCCTGACTGTGCCCTGCCTGACGCTAGCAGAGGTGAACGCTGTGGTTTCAGACCTTGCTCCCCCACTTACTATGTGACGTTAGGCAAGTTTTGCAGCTTCTCTGATTCCTTATGCATAGAATGAGGACAAAAACACCAAACCCTAAGTCACCAGCTTCTAAAAGTGTGTTGATTTGTTTTAGGATTAAATGCGAGGATGCAGAGAGCCTTCAGGGGAACACTTGGAGCAGGGCTGCCACGTGATGAATGTTGGTGTGGTCACAGAAGGCTCACACTTGACTTACCCTTTGAAAGTGAAGGTGAAGTCTCTCAGTTGTGTCCAACTCTTTGCAACCCCATGGACTGTGGCCCACCAGGCCCTCCATCCATTGGATTCTCTAGGCGAGAATATTGGAGTAAGTTGCCATTTCCTTCTCCAGGGGATCTTCCCAGCCCAAGGATCAAACTCAGGTCTCCCGCACTGCAGGCAGACTCTTTACCATCCGAGCCACCAGGGACTCCCTCAGCCTTTGTGTTTGTGTAATTCTCACCACCCCCGTGTCATCTGACAGCAGAGCAGGGCTGGGAATCTCCTATGACATAGATGGGGTTGCTGGTGGCCTTTACTTTTTATATTTAAGTCTATGATCCATTGAGTCCTTTTTTTTTGTTTATTTTAGGTTGAGTTTCATTTTTTTTAAAAATGTCTAACATCATTTGATGAAAAATGTCCTTTACCCATTGACTAGTTTTATACCATCTTGATCTCCCCCATTTGACCAGATTTGCTACCTGATCCTTTGTGCCTTTCATTCATTAATTTCATAAATACTGTGGGACACATAAAAAGAAAGGAATCTTGACCTTTACCTTACCCCATATTAAAAAAGACAGTCAACCCACAATGGTTGACAGACTTAAATCTCTCACATAAAACTTAGAAAACACAGGAGAAAAAGCTTTGAGACTTGGAATTAGACAGAGTTCTTAGACATTACAATAAAGTACAATTAACAAAAGAAAAAAATCTTTGACACGTTTTATTTCATCAAAATTTAACACTTTTGTTCTATAAAAGAAACTGTTAAGAGAATGCAAAGACAAGCCTCAGATTGCAAGAAAATATTTGCAAATCACATATCTGGACAAAGGAATTGTATCCAGAGTACATAAAGAACGGTCAAAACTCAGTAGTTTCACAACAGTCCAATTTGAAAACAAAAGACTTGTATAGACACTTCATCAGAGATTTACCAGATGAAAAATAAATGCATGAAAAAATACTCAATATTGTTAACCATCAGGGACATGAAAATCAAAAGTATAAGGCGCCGCTTCACACCCACTGGGATGGCTAAAATAAAAACTGACAATATCAAGTGCTGACAAGAACAGAGCAACGGAACTCTCATACATTACAGATCAGGATACCCAACAGGACATTCAGCCTGGAAAACAGGCTGCCAGGTTCTTAAAAAGTTAATCACACTCTTGCCCTGTAACACAGCTATCCTACTCCTGGGCATTTATCCCAGAGAAATGAAAACTTAGATCCATGCAAAGATATGTGTGTTCATAGTCACAGAGGCATGGATGTTCATAATAGCTTTATTTGTACAAGCCCTGAAGTAGAAACAACCCAGATGTCCTTCGGTGGATGAATGGATGAAATGGTGCATCCTGACCATGGACTATAATTCACAAAAAGGAGCAAACTACTGATACCCACACTACCCTGGATAAGTCTCAAGGCCATGATGCTGAATGAAAAAGGCCAATCTCAAAATATCACATACTGCATTATTCCATTTTCTAGGAGACAAATGATGCAGAACAGACCTGTGGTTGCCAGGGCTTAGGAGCAAGGGGAGGGTGTGACTAAAGGAGAGCAGCACGACAGAGACTTTTGGGCTGATAGAAGACCTTTTGCATCCTGCTTGCGGTGGTTACACAAAGCTGTACACATGATACAAGTCACAGAACTGTACTCCAAAAAGATGTCAGTAAAAATGCAATTTTTAAAAAAACATGATGCAGGGCCTCAGGTTCTCAGATGGCTTCTTTCTGCAGCCTACACAGGCCACAGCTCTCCCCTAAGGAGAAGATTAGAAAAGGGCACCATCTCCTATGTGGAATGCAGCCTGTGTTGGGGAGGACTGGCTGAATCATAGTTCTGCTTGCCCACGGAGCAGTACCTTTGTGCAGTGAACAACCTATACACATGTCCATGTGCGTCCTAGAAGCCCCATTTCTCTTCTCAGCAGCTGCTCTCTCCTCCAAGGATGGAACTTTAATAAGCATCCCCCAGGGAGCTGGGGCCAGGGGTGGGCTTTGCATTCACCCTAACTGGCCAAGCGGGGATCTCTTGCTAATGGCTGTGAATACACTTAATGCCGAGGTACAGGCCAGTGCTTTGGGGCCTGTGCTTAATGGCGCACCTGCCAGAGAGAAAGAAGGACGGTCAGTTGGCCAGACACATAGGCAAGCTCTGACGGATGGAGGGAGTGGGGCAAGCCCTCCCAGCCTGGAAACCCCCCTCAGACTGATGTGTGCGGGTTGTGAGCAGGTGGAGGAAGGACCCTGCTGGAGAGACCAGGCTGGACCTGTCCCCTGCTCACCCTTTTGGCTCATCGACCCCGAAGGTCTGGTCTGGTGCTGCCTTCACTTCACCATGAGTAAACTGAGGTTCAGGGAGGTGAGGCCGGCTTGCCTGAGGCCACACAGCCTGAGGCTCTGGCCCAGACCTGTCTGCAAAATGGGAACTTGACCTATTGACTTGCTTCACGCAGTCCCTGTAGACCACTTCAGCCTCTCCAATCCCACGACTTAACTTTTCTGAGCCTCAGGTTTCCACTGAGATGAAAGGGTACTTTGCTCTCTCATGCATAAAAGACTCTCGACTCTCTCAACATGAGTTCTTCAAGATTATTTCAGGCCCCACCTCATCCAGGAAGTCTTCTTTGACCCCCTCCAGGCTGGATCAGAACACCTCCGAGAAACAGGACTCCGCACTCATCCTTGGGAAGCAAGAATGAGCCCCTGCTGCCCTCCTAACTGGCCCCGCTGACGCCATGAGGAGAGCAGAGGGAAAGCAACTGCAGAGAAGTCAAGCCAGAGCCTCAAGAGCGTCACGAACCTCTGGATCAAACCACACCTGAATCAAAACCATGCTGCGCTTCTCTATTACATGAGCCCGTAGCTTCTATTTTGATTGGGCTTTCTGCCTGCTATAACTGAGCATCTAAACAGATATAGGAGTTCACCAAACGTGGGCAGTAACTATTTCTAGGGGGACAAATATGAAGGAACTTCCATTCTTCAATGTACGTGTTTTATTTTATTTATTATTTTTATTCACTATGATTAGGTGAAACTGAAACGTACTGCCAGATGACCTCACAGCAAGAAGCAGCAAGGAGCCTGATCCACGAGGCGTGAAGCTGTCCAGTCGTGTGCGACTCTTTGCCATTTCATGGACTGCAGCGTCCAGGTGAGAGTACTGAAGTACTGAAGTGGGTCGGATCTTCTCGACCCAGGGATCGAACCCAGGTCTCCCACATTGCAGGCGGATGCTTTACCCTCTGAGCCACCAGGGAAGCTCCAATGTATGTGTTTTATACTGTTTGCAGTTTTACAGTGACTGTGCAGCAAATCAATGCTGGTGTTTCTATCTGGAGCAAACAAGTTGGCCATGAGCTTGTGGCTCGAAGGATCAGTGGTGATTCCCAGTAATAAAGGAGGAGTGAACTAGGCCGGGGGGAAGATGGCAGTTTAACCTGGGGCATAGGAGGCTTCTGTGGAGCCCACACTTAGGAGAAAGAAACTGAGGCAAAAGAGAGTCAAGGTGGGGGCCGAGTGGCAGGGCTGAGGAAGGGGACACGCCGCAACCCACGGTCAAGATCTTACCCGTCAGCCAAGGACATGAGGCTTCCCTCCCACCCGGATGCTCCCTTTGGGGGCTGTGACAGTGCCTCAAGCGCCCCTGTTGTTGGAACTGATGACTAAGGCCGGCAGTGAGTGGCAGAACCCATCAGGCTGTACATTTCTTGGAAGTGGCCTTCCAGCCACCTTCCATTAGCACAGGTGGCAGAGACCCCTCAGATCCAGCTGACAAGTTGATTCCTCAAGCCTGAGCCGATGCTCTGTGGATGGCTGTAAATTACTGCAGCAACGTGCTTCCGTTTGAGGCTTTTCACTGCCTGGAACGACATCCCACCCACAGTCTGCTTTGTCCACCCAGGGACCTGAGATGTGAGCCAGGCAGCCTTCTGCTTCAGTTTCACACAGAAAGAAATGAGGCACAGAGAGGCCAAGCTACTGGCTCATAATCACACAGTGAGGCAGAGTTTGCTGGAAACTGAAGCCAGCTCTTCTGCCTCCCGACCTGGTCTCCTTTCTCTGGCCTCCTGCTGGTCCTCACGCAGGAATTGGGGCAGGAAATTGTTTTAGGTGAGGTTCCTTCAAAGAGGCCTTGAGAAGACCTTGGCAGGCTCTGGGGAGGTGAGCAGTAGAGGCTCCTTGAAGGAGTGAGGGTGGGGTGGGGTGGGGGTCCCTGGCAAAGGATTGGCTTCTGCCTAATCTCCACATCTGTGCTGGGCCCACCAGTGTCCTTCCTCTGCCCTAAGTGCCTGGTCCTGTGCTCTGTATTCGTCATCACTTTGAAGCCCCAAATATCCTATTTTGACACCATTTTACAGGGAAGGAGATAAAGGTTCAGAACGGTTAGGTAATTTGCCTAAATCACACAGCTAGGGGGAAAAAGAGGTCTTTGGCCCCTTGGGAGCCCAGAGCCTGTGCAAAGGCCCTGAGGTGGGCCCTGGGCACAGGATGCACTAAAAGACTTGTAAGGAGGCCAGCAGGCTGGGCCCTTAAAGGCAGCCACAGAGGCCCTTCTCAGCTTCTTCCAAATCCTACATTGTCAGGCAAAGGGCTCTGGCTTCCACCGGATGTGGCTTTCTGCTCAGTGGAGCAAGGTTCCATCCACCCTGGCCTCGGTTTCCTGTTTAGAGAGGGAAAGACTACAGAGAGGCCTCTGGAGTATGAAGAAGCAGCAGCAGCTTCTGGGCAAATCGTGTTTTGTTTTGTTCCTTTTTAAAAAAAAATATTCAGAATGTGAAAGAAGTCGGTGAGGGCGGAGGGGGCTGGCCTGTTCACAGACTCAGGATGAAGACAGCTCTTTGCTCTGGTCTGCTCCACCTGGGACCCCAATCTGCCGGGGCAGCGTAGGGTGCAACTGGGACCTTAAGAAACAAGCAGAGTTGGGCTGGGGGCCCGTCGAAGCCAGTTCTCAGCGCCACAGGACGCTGGGCGGCCGACCCGGGATGCCAGAGCGCGCCCTCCCCAGCGCGCCCTCCCTGTGGGCCTGGGTCGCATCCGACGGGAGCGCGTGGGCACAGTCTCCCCCCACCCCCGCCCACCGCCCCACGCGCACACGCGCTCACGGAGCCCGCGGAGGAGCCGAAAGGAAGCAAGAAGTGAAAGTGAGCAACCTCTAGTGAAAGAAAAAGACATGCACAGACAGCTCGGGAATTTACGCTGGTGGCGACGGGCTGGACGCGCGCACTCGCGTGCACTCGCGCGCACGCGGTGCATTCCCGGCAGCCTGCGTGGTGGGCTGCAGGGGAATCGCCAATCCCGCCAGGCCGTCATTCGGCTCGAATGCGTCCCCAGGCCCTACGGCGACCGGGCTCCTTCCCTTTCCCCTGGTTCCGGCCATAGCCGCCTCTTCTCGCCTGGCGGCTGAAGCAGCAAGCCTAGGGCTGGGCACCCTGCGGCGCTCAAACACCCCCTGGGCGGTAGCCAAGTCCTGCTGCTAGGCTCGAGCTTATTCCAGAGCCCAAAGGACCCTTAGCCTTGAGCCCTTTCCTCCCCTCTCCTTCCCCAGCCCCTTCCCTGAGGCTCCCTGGAGCGATGAGACCCTGCAGAGCTGGTCCTGGCTCAGGTGGCCTTGGCTAGAGCCGGAATCCCAGGGACAGAACTTCCAGGCCGAGGGCCACGTGGCTGGTGAGAACGGCTCCCAGACGGCAGCCCTGGGGCCTCGGGAGCCCCCTCCCCTCTTCCTTCTTTTCAGAACAAGCTTTTCCAGCCCCTCCGCTGCAGAGGCAGGTTTCTGGCTGTGTGGATTGTTTTCCACCCCTGGGGCTTGGGTGGCAAGAGGGAAGGCAGGGAAGCTGATTGCCCACGTG
Organism: Madoqua kirkii; assembly: GCA_006408675.1. Classification (NCBI taxonomy): domain Eukaryota; kingdom Metazoa; phylum Chordata; class Mammalia; order Artiodactyla; family Bovidae; genus Madoqua; species Madoqua kirkii. Next base: position 1,816 of record SJYC01051623.1, on the reverse strand, counting down.
GTGTTCTGCCTTTCCCTCACTGCCTCCTCCAGAGGCGCCCCAGGGACCCTCGCGGCTGAAACAAACACAGAAATCAGATTCAGTCTTAACAGAGAAGGCACAGACGCTGGGGCGCTCATCAAGTCTGGCCTTTTGGACACACACATCAGGTGGAAGCTGTGAATAGTCCTGCCAGGGATGCCCAGTCTGGAGCTCTGGGTGGGTAGGTAGTCCCGGAACAGCAGGGTTTCTTCAGACACAGAGAAGGGCGTGGCTTCTTTCCCAGTGGTTAGCAAATTGGTGGGAGAGGGGAAGATCATCCCAGACCTTGTCTCAGCTGGGTAAGGTCCTGGGATCCTGCAGGGTGTCCCTCACTGAGCCAGGATGCTGAAAGAAAACATCTGTCCCAGGCCTCTTGCAGCTCAAAGCCTGGAAGTAAACAGACAAAACATGGTGGGCTGAGAGCTCCCAACAACCCCCAGGCAGGGAAGCAATCCAGAGGACGCGCAGTCAGACTGCCAAGGTGCTCCCTGCAAAGGCAGGGTGGCGGTGAAGCAGAGCAGGCTAAGGAGGCTGCAGACCGCGGGCCCCACATTCCCCAGTCCTGACTGGCCATACTGCAGAGAGCCAGAGACACCATCAGAAGGGAGGTGAGTTTCTCTCCAGGGGCCTGGGGCTGGCTTGTCCTCTACAGATGCACAAACTGAGGGCCTGAGAGGTTAGGGCAGGTGGCCCAGGGTCACCTAGCCAGCTAGACTTCCGGCTGCACCCTGGCACATGCTGCCTGCCCAGTCACTTCAGTCGTGTCCGATTCTGTGCGACCCCATGGGCTGTAGCCTGCCAGGCTCCTCTGTTCATGGGGATTCTCCAGGCAAGAATACTGGAGTGGGTTGCCATTCCCTTCTCCAGGGATTGAACCCAAGTGCCTTACGTCTCCTGTGTTAACAGGCAGGTTCTTTACCACTAACGCCACCCCTAGTGCATAGTAGGTGCTGAGTAAATAGAACTGCTGGGCTCAGAGCCAGGCCCCTCCCTCTCCCCTGCAGATCTCTGTTGAGTAGCTTTCACAAGACGTTTAAGACACAAACAATAGCCTGATAAAAGTGTCAAGTGCTGAAAGTGTTAAGATAATTGTAGCTGTTGATAAGTGGTATGATGGTGAGTGAATGGGGATACTGCGGAGGGGGCCTCTGAGCAGGGGCCACCGGCCATGAGACCTTTTGGGGACCCGGTACACCAGGCAGAGACAATGGCAAGTGCAAAGGCCCTGGGGCAGAAACCTGCCTGGGGTGTGAGAAGAGCAGAAAGACAGACACATGGCCTCAGCAAAGGGACCAGAGAGATGCAGGCTACAGGGAAGAGCTAGGGTTTGATTTCAAGTCCATTGCACGCATGTGATGGGCGTGGGGCCGGCCAAGCGCTGCTGTGGGAGAGCCCACGCCCTGACCACAGCGGGCTGGAGACTCAGCTCCAGGATGAGCCCTGGGGCTGCACATCTGCTCCTCATTCCCCGACTCCTTCCACCGCGGCATTTTCTGGGAGCCCATGGCCAGGAGGGAGGGGTGTCGTCACCCGCCCAGGGCAGGGCGCTGCTTTGGCTTACCTTCCCCACGTCCTCTGGATCACCCTGGTTTGCAGCCTCCAGAGGAACAAAAGACCCTGATGCTGCGAAAGATGGGAGTCGGGAGGAGAAGGGGCAACAGAGGACGAGATGGTTGGATGGCATAATCGACTCAGTGGACGTGAGTGGGAGCAAGCTCCGGGAGATGGTGAAGGACAGGCATGCTGCTGTCCGTGGAGTGGCAAAGAGTCGGACACAACTGAGGGACTGAAGGAC
>SJYC01051618.1:0-12837 GCA_006408675.1 Madoqua kirkii | reverse complement strand
CACACACACACACACACACACACACAAGCATAGAGGAAGGTATTGTGGTTATATGTCCAATTTTATGTACTAAGAATAGGTCAGCTAGATAGACTTAAGAGAAAGAGGACATAACATATAAAACTAAAGGTGAATAAGGACAGTAAGATATAGACCTTGAAGACTCCAAAGCTATTAGACGTATCCTTTCAAAGTCAAAACACTGTTAGGAGTGTAAATAACTGAGACTATCAGTAATGTGAAGCCATGCAAGTTGCCAGATGATCTTACTAGTCTCCAGCATTGAGCAGAATAGGACTGATTGAGAACCAATCAGAGAGTCTACAGTTTTAGATGAAATTTCAGTTTCATGATAGCCTATAAGAGAAAAAATTTAAGCACTATCACAGTGACCACAGGCAGGACTGAGGTGCTTCTCAATTTCAAAAAGCAAATCAGTGAAGAAAGAACTCTGACTTGCTTAAAATACATAAATGTGTTTAGAAAATAAAAGCAGAACCAGGTAAAAGAATAGATTATCTCCACATACCTGAAAGGTAGATAGATTCATTAAACTAGCTCAGGTATGCTCTTTCTGATAGTTACTGTGATAAGCTTGTATTTTGGGTGATAGTCAGTGATCGTCCATGGAATTTCATTATTCGTATTAAGGTGTTTATTAGTTTCAATGGTCTTGGGATTTATGGCCAGAGGGAATGAGAATACCCAATTTGTAGGAACCACTTCACATGTAAGGTGATCAAATCTGTCATCAACTGAGTTAATTGTCTTGCTATTGGAAAAATAATTAAAATAAATGTTATTAAATATTTTGCCAATAGGCTAAGATGTTCCTTGGCCAAAATTTCCAGGAGAACCAATGACTTGTGTCTGTGTTTATTATACCATTTGGGATGAGCAATAAAACATATATTTGGGTATTCTAACAAACAGAACAAATGTAGGTCCCAGATGAATTGAAAACAGTATTGATTATTGCTGTAGATTTACCATTATCCTGAATTATTCACTTCTCACCCCCTGTAAAGAATGTTATATCCTCTTCCACTGCTCTATGACTTGCCAAGAGTCTTTCCTATAGGAGGAACACAAATTCACATTGGCTTTGGCTATGTGAATAAATCTGAACAATAGGATATGAGTGTACATGAATGATACCACTTACAAATCAAAGTTCCTAGACCATTTTTCCCTGCCACGAGAGTGACATATTCCAACAGAAGCTGCTCTTCCAGCATAAACTAGAAATGAAGCACAGCACATGGTGAGAAATAGTATGTTGTTGGAAAGCTCAATGTGAGACACAACATAAGCCAGCGAAGATCTGGAATTTTTTTCTTTTTAAACCAGAGCAAAGCTAACCAATACAAGAAACCTTCAAATAAGTGGTAAATACAAGTAGGTTAATTGCAATTTAAAAGAAATAAAGTAACTCTGTATTGATGTAGTGTTGCAAAATTAAAATCTAATAATGCCGAAAGGCTTATGAATGAGTACAATGAGCTTAAACAGTTAGCAAGACTATTAGCTTTTAATTTAATAACTTGAAAATACCCCCAAATGTGGATCCTAGCCAATGTCCTTTATTCCCTTGAATTAAAAATAGGTTCCAGTCCATACCATTGAAGGAAAGATCTCAGTACAATGTTAAGTTGCACTGAAATTAAGCAGAGAACACGAAGAGTTCCATCAGAAAGCTTGTCCACTTATACAAACATTTTCAAGAATAGAGAGCCATTTGTTAATTGAGAGTTTTCATGATCTCTGGTTAATACTTTTTAGCCAGAAATCACAGGGAGATTAGAAACTAGCCATATGTTGAAGGCTTTTACGGAAGATAATTGCTGGTTTGACTTGATGAAGCACCTCTTCCTCAGTGGGAAAATAAACCTGGACTTGAGATGTACAATATACTAAATTCGTGTCCTTTCAGTAACAATCAGCCATGGAGAGAAAAGGAGCAGTTAATAAGGAAATTAATGAAAGAGACAATAGCTGCACTTTTGCTTGGCCTCATTAACATCTGATGAAACTTTTAACCTTCATGCAATAATAACTGCCAATAGTATGATGATTGTAATTAAGTGCTGAGGAGAAAAGACACATGGGGTATAGGTCTACAGAGGGCTTTGCCAAGTGAAAATGACCTGGTGAAAGATGCCTTGCTTGTTGCAGGGGAGTACCACAAATCTAGACTTTGATTTGGTGGTAGTGATAGTGACAGCAAGAATTCAGAGCTAATCTTCTTACTAAGTCCATTAATGGGCATAAGCTGGATATATTTTTAGAAGGACCAATCTGTAATAACTGTTGCTTAGTGGACATACCTATATAAAACTGTTAGAGAGGCTGTGGTCTGATGAGAGGGCTGGGATCACATGAGAATATTTGTATCCCATTATAAATACAATTTATTTCATCTATTGTAGGAAGACCTAACCAGTTTTGATAGGAAACAAACAGAAAGAAAAATAAATGGAAAGATAGATAGATGATAAAATACACAGAAGGGGGTTGTAAATTCTATGAGAACATAATGATTTCAGGAATTAATGCCATTATAAATTCAGGGAGAAAATCATGGATCCCTCTGATTCAGTAGACCTTGAAAATTGTGTCAAGAGGCTGGGTTAAATGTCCTACAAGACTTTGAAAGTAAAAGTGAAAATCACTCAGTCGTGTCCGACTCTCTGCAACCCCGATGGCACCCCACTCCAGTACTCTTGCCTGGAAAATCCCATGGATGGAGGAACCTGGAAGGCTGCAGTCCATGGGGTCCCTGAGGGTCGGACACGACTGAGCAACTTCACTTTCACTTTTCACTTTCATGCATTGGGGAAGGAAATGGCAACCCACTCCAGTGTCCTTGCTTTGGGAACCCCAGGGACGGGGGAGCCTGGTGGGCTGCCATCTATGGGGTCGCACAGAGTCAGACACGACTGAAGCGACTTAGCAGCAGCAGCAGCAGCAGCATGCATGCACCAATAAATGGGATAATCATTTCATTCGCATTATAATAGCAGTAATTTCTCCAGAATGAACAGAGACTTTCCTCACCAAATACCAATCTATTAAGGTTACTGCAGAGATTCTAGCATGAGGACTTTCCTATAAAACACATTTCTCTAAAAGTATGTATTAAAATGACCAGTCCACTTTTGAAGTAGAAAACTTGAAAGAATTATGATTATATTTTCATTTTTATATATGCCTTACATATTGTAGTAACCCGGAATCAGCTGGGAAATTATAAAATAAAATTACTTTAAAGGGGAAGAAACATATTCACTTATACCACTTGGCTTTTATGCTGACATGAGATCTAGAAGAAATCATGCTACTTACTTTATAAGTTTTTGGATATCCTCCCTCCATACACACACACCCTTGTTTTTTACATATTTGTAAGTCACAGATAGTTTCAGTTTCTTTCTCCTCCAACCCCCCAGGAAGGAAAACGGAACTTTTCTTTTTTTAATTAAAGTACAAATCCTTTTAGGGAAGTCCACATTTCATCTTGTTAACAATGAAGGTGTCTCATACATAATAAATGAACTTTTACCCCATGCCAAAATTAACTTATCTTAGTTGTACTTGGATAAACTCAGGCATGCATGCATGGTAAGTCACTTCAGTGGTATTTGACTCTATGCGACCCTATGGAGTGTGGCCTGCCAGGCTTCTCTGTCCATGGGATTTCCCAGGCAAGAATACTGGAGTGGGTTGCCATGCCCCTACTCCAGGGGATCTTCCCCCACCCAGGGATTGAGCCCATGTCTCTTGTGCCTCCTGGATTGGCAGGCAGGTCCTTTACCACTAGTGCCACCTGGGAAGCCCAGAAAAAACTCATATAGAGTTAAAATTTCTAATACACATAAGAGCATGAATCTAATGTCTAAGTGGGTGTGGCATGATGTGGAACTTGATCTAACTTTCCTGGATGAAGGAACATAAATTAGAAAATAAGCTTAGAGAATTTACATGTTTGTCTGAAACCTAAATGACTACTCCAGGGGATCTTCCCCCACCCAGGGATTGAGCCCATGTCTCTTGTGCCTCCTGGATTGGCAGGCAGGTCCTTTACCACTAGTGCCACCTGGGAAGCCCAGAAAAAACTCATATAGAGTTAAAATTTCTAATACACATAAGAGCATGAATCTAATGTCTAAGTGGGTGTGGCATGATGTGGAACTTGATCTAACTTTCCTGGATGAAGGAACATAAATTAGAAAATAAGCTTAGAGAATTTACATGTTTGTCTGAAACCTAAATGTCAAAGACAGTTTTTTGCCCTGAGTTGTATGTGGCTACAAACAGCATCTACACAGGCACAACATCATAAAATAAGTCCGTTTCTGTAGTCCTGAAATCCCCTTGTGTACTGAAGCATCCCTTATAGCTTTGTTGAATCTACTGAGATAATGGTTATTTTATCAGTTTATACATTATGCACGATTTACTATTTACTCAAGATATATAGAAGATAAATACAATAAAAGTTGGCTCAATCAAAGAATTAATGTATATTCAGGAAATAAAGGAAACGTATTTTATAAAAGGCCAAATAAAATAGGACACGGCCTAGGGCTTCCCTGGTAGCTCAGTCAGTAAAATAGTTTGCCTGCAACGCAGGGGACTCGGTTTCAATTCCTAGGTTGGGAAGATTTCCTGGAGAAGGAAATGGCAACAAATCCAGTATTCCTGCCTGGAGAATTCCATGGACAGAAGAACTTGGTGAGCTACAATCCATGGGGTCACAGAGAGTTGGACACGACTGAGTATCTAACACTTTCACTTTTTTTTCTGAGAGAATAATAAAAATATAGCATGAACTAGTGATTTTATAGACATAGAGTTGCTGCCTTCCTCCCTCCCTTCATTCTTTTCTTCTCTCCTTCTTTCCTGTCTAACTCACATTCCCATACCAACCTATATTTTTTTGCTCTCTTCTTTCTGGCCTACTGGGTTTATTTAGTTTTGATTTGTTATAAGTGGTCACTGTAGGATTATTACCTTAACAAGGAGAGCCCAGATCTTGTTTATACTTGTCCACACCAATTTGGTATCCTTAACCTGTCATTTCTTTACGTGCACCCAGAGACAGGATGGTGCTAGAGACCCAAAACTGAACCTAGAAGATTCTGGAACTTACTGGGATCTCCCTTCCTCTTTCTATCTGTAGCCATCCCCAAACTATTTGAGAGACCTGGACCTTTGTTTTCCAAAGAAAGAAAATTAAAGTCTAATTAGAGACTTCACTACTGGAGGGCTTGAGAGGAATACTCACTAAGGGACTTTGATTTTAACATTGCTGCTGCTGCTGCTGCTGTTAAGTCGCTTCAGTTTTGTCCGACTCTGCGACCCCACAGACGGCGGCAGACCAGTCTCCCCTGTCCAGGGGATTCTCCAGGCAAGAACACTGGATTGGGTTGCCATTTCCTTCTCCCACTAGGAAAGTTTATTAACATAAAAAAAATAAATCTTTTCCTTTAATATATTAGTATATTTTTCTAAAACTTTTTCACATATACTAGTCTCTGGTTTACTGCAGGTACAATGACCCTTAAAGTCATAGAGTAATAAAAACTCAAGTCTTAAGAATACTCAGTCAACTGAACTTTCTCAAATTCAAGGGGAATTAAAATCAATGAGGGTGATTTGAATTTCTAAAAGTATTTTAGGTATTTTATAATAAGAATTGGGCTTCCCTAATAGCTTAGTTGGTAAAGAATTTGCCTGCAATGCAGGAGATCCTGGTTCAATTCCTGGGTTGGGAAGATCTTCTGGAGAAGGGATAGGCTACCCATTCCAGTATTCTTGGACTGCCTTTGTGGCTCAGCTGGTAAAGAATCTGCCTGCAGTTCAGGAGACCTGGATTGTGGAAGTCAATCCAGGTCAACCCTGGGAAATTCCTGGGTTGGGAAGATCTTCTGGAGAAGGGATAGGCTACCCATTCCAGTATTCTTGGACTGCCTTTGTGGCTCAGCTGGTAAAGAATCTGCCTGCAGTTCAGGAGACCTGGATTGTGGAAGTCAATCCAGGTCAACCCTGGGAATCCCAACCTGATACCTAGATTGGGAAGATCCTCTGGAGAAGGGAAAGGCTATCCACTCCAGTATTTTGGCCTGGAGAACTCCATGGATTGTATAGAATAAGAATTAAAAGTTAAGAAGTTTAATTGGTTTCTGTCTTTGTTGTTGAATTTTTTTCTTTAATATGAAATTATACATAGTGTTGAGTCCAGACTGATAGCTTCTAAAACTAGAAGAAAAAAATTACTTTTATAAATGTTGCTAGAATTTGGGATTCACAGCCCTTTAGAAATCTAGGAATTTAATGATGAGTAAAACAGACCTCATTTTGCTGTCATCAAAATGTACAGTCTAGTGGGAGAACCAGCTATTGAAACTAATATGGTAAGTGTTGTGAAGGACAAGTGCAATGTGCTATAAATGAGGGCTTTGACTTAGCCTAGATAATGATCTTTAATATTTCCCTGAAAAAAAAAAATTTATCTTTTCATTGAGATCAAAAGAATGAGTGGTTGGCTAACAGAAAAGAGAAAGAATGGTTTGAGCAGAGGGAACAATGTGTGTGATGGTCTGAATCAGGGAGCAGTATTGCTCACTAGCAGAAATGAAGGATGGTCAGAGAGGGAAAGAAACAGAAAACTGCTAGAAGATAAAGCTAGAGAGTGAACAGTGTTTGTGCATATTGAAAGTGGGAAAGTCACTGAAAAGTTACAAACAAGATGCATTTGCATTAGTAATTGATTGATTTTCCTATACTGTGGAGAAAGGATTTGCAGGACAAAAAGGAAATAGGACCACTTAGAAGGACGCTGCCTTAATTCAGGGAACAGATGATAATAGCTTGGATTAGAAACCTGGCAGAGAAGATGCTGAGAGGTACAAAGTCTGAGAGCCATTTAGAGCTAAAATCAATAGAGCATCAGGATTTTCTGAGATGAGGGATGAGAGAGAAGAATATCTTGAAGAATTCTCAGGTTTCCAACTTGTGCAACTGGATGGATGTTGTTACGGTTCATAGAGATGGGAGCCAGTAGAGAAAGGCTCTGTAAGTTCACTATTGAATATGGAGACATACAAAAAGGCAAGTATATATTTGGAGCTAGAATTCAAAAGAAAGAGCTGAGATGTAGAAAGGTAGACATTAACATATTTAGTATGTACCTAACTACTGAAGCCATAGATATGATTTGAACACTTAACTGAAAGCCACTGAGTGAGAAAGGGTATATGACCTAGGACAAAGCAGAGAGACATTTAGGAGCTAAAATCAATAGAGCATCAGGATTTTCTGAGATGAGGGATGAGAGAGAAGAATATCTTGAAGAATTCTCAGGTTTCCAACTTGTGCAACTGGATGGATGTTGTTACGGTTCATAGAGATGGGAGCCAGTAGAGAAAGGCTCTGTAAGTTCACTATTGAATATGGAGACATACAAAAAGGCAAGTATATATTTGGAGCTAGAATTCAAAAGAAAGAGCTGAGATGTAGAAAGGTAGACATTAACATATTTAGTATGTACCTAACTACTGAAGCCATAGATATGATTTGAACACTTAACTGAAAGCCACTGAGTGAGAAAGGGTATATGACCTAGGACAAAGCAGAGAGAAATTCAACAATTAAAGATGGGGTAGAAGAAAATAGACAGCCAAGTGACTGAGAAGGCAGAGTTAGAAAGAATGTCAGTAGAGTGGGATATCAAATGAACCGAGGCAATATTCTGTTATTTATCATTATTGCATGCATGCATGCTAAGTCCTCTCAGTCATGTCTGACTGTGAACCAACAGACTACAGCCCACCAGGCTCCTCTGTCTACAGGATTCTGCAGGCAAGACTATTAAGTGGGTTGCCATGCCCTCCTCACTTATTATTATATTACTAACATTATTTTATAATAAGGTAGCACTTATTTTATTTAAAAGTTGAAGTTTAATGTTGATTTAAAAGTAGTGTGAAATACTTCTGAAATACTGGGCAAAATGAAAACTAGAAAATATTATCTGAACTTACTGACTTGAAGATCAGTGATCACAAGAGAAAGAGCTCTCTGAGTAGAGAGATTAGTAGACAGAATGGAATGCAGTAAAGAATGAGAGAAGGATAAAGAAATTCCTTAAAGAAGCTAGGCTTTGAAGGTAAAACAGGATGCTAGATGGGTAGGAAATTTATTCTGAAGGAGAAAAGTTTTTTTTTTAATCATTTAAGGTCAGAAAGATTCCAGCCCGCTTCAGTGCCAACGAAAAAGATAAAGCAAATAGGTAGTGAGCGATATACAGAAAAGACCATTGTGATTTGTTCTGTAACTAACCAGGTAAAGAGGAGGCAGAAGTAGCTGAAATGCAGAACCTCTTCATTTCTGAAAAGGAGTAATAACAGAGGTACATATGCTGAAAATGCATGTTTAAACACCCCAAGTCCTTTCTGAATGTCCATAAGTAATAATTCATTCAATCCACAGCCAGCCACATAACCCAGAAACAAACAATATTCCCATTTTGTAGATGAGAGACTAAGTTGTCAGAGGTCAATTCTGTAACTGATAGAAGCAGCAATCAAAGCTGGAAAGCCAAGGGCCAATGTGATAGCCACCCTTATCCTGTCTCTCCATGTGGTCTTACAATTTCCCAGCATACTTGTGAGACCCCTTAGGGAAGCCTGTGTCAGGACCTCCATTGTTTTTCAGTAAAGATAAATATAATCTTCATAACAGAAACCTGTGATTATGCCAAATTTTAGATAAAGAAACAAAAGTTCAGAGGAGATGAGAAATGACCTACATTTTGTATATAGTATGGTGAAGACCAAATTTGAATCCAAATCTACATTTAAAGCCACTGACCTTTTGCCCCTGCCAAGATAAATGATTTTCAGATTCTCCTGGTTGAAAGCTGCTGTCCCACTGATCACAGTTACTTCAAGATTGATCACTCAACCCAGCTTTAGAAGAGAGCTTTCCTTTTTCCTGTTCTCTTCCCTGCCCCCTCCCCAACTCTGCAGCCTACTATAGTTATTCAGATTGTCACTCTTGTAGGTGCTCCCATAGTAACCCATACCTACTTCAATCACAGCACATCTCTTTGTAAGGTTAATTATGGAACAGAATAACTGCACAAGACTTCTTTTTTTTTTTTAATAGGAAAGGTGACCAGTTGAAAAAGTAGCCTTGCTGACAGTAACCTGGAACAAATCTTGTAGATTAGCGAACCTTGCTTATTTTGATGTCTCAGTTTTGTGAAGGCTTTGAGTAAATTATGTATGGAGCCCTGGGGCTTTTACAAACACAAGGAGTTGCCTTGAATCATTACACTCTGAGATCCAGTGCTGGATCAACATTCCCTGTGAGGAAAGGGGTGCCCTGTTCTTTGGGTAAAGATGACCACAAGGACACCAGAGAAAGTTCTCAGGCTGAGTAGGCTACACTGAGCTGGTGGGGAGGGCTTGGTGATTCTTGTGTGGGTCTTCAGCCTATGTCGAAGGCTAAGAACTTCTGAGGCTCACCAGTTGTATTAGCCAGTCAGTAGCTGTGCTGGGGGGAAGCACTGAAAGTTACCCAGATAATCTTGGATAATACTTGTGGACTTAGAAATATTAAAATTAGCTTGAATGTGAAGAATCTAAGCTACTCCATTTTGTTAACAGAAAAACTCCATTTTGTAAGGTTCCATGAAAAGAGCCTTTGGAAATCCATGAGCCTTTGGAAATCCCCTGACCTCATCCCACCACCCACGAGCCAATTGGACCCCAGACCACAATCTCCTGACTTCACGTTCAGGAACTCGTGGTCTACCTAGGTAATAGGGACCAATCAAAAACCAACACACAACCCTTCGAAAGAAAGTGACCATTCAGACCTCTCCCTACCTATAAATTCTTTTTTTCCGTGAACACTCTCTATATAAGCAATGTAACCCAAAACCTGGGCTCCTCCCTATAGCTGCTGTGATGGTATCTGTGGGAGCCCCAGCTCGAGCTTGGTAATAAAAACTCTCTTGCTTTTGCATCGGATATCGGCTCCCTAGTGGTCATTGGGAGATTTCGCGGCTTGGGCATAACAGATGATATTTAATACTTACGGACACCATTGCGGTTCTTGCAGTTTCTGTCTAGCTCTGCATCTCAGCAGCACTGAATAGGATGTCTTCTTACCGTGCCTGACCAGGTGTAGAAAACCTGTTTCTTTGACACAGTGAGAAAACAACGAGACAAACTTAATTTTCTTATCTTGGCATTAAAAGTCCCAGACCCACTCCTTTTCTACCAATTGACTCAAATTTCTGTGACAGGACATCTTAAGAGCTAAATATTGAATTTATTTATCTATGCTTTTTCTATAAGCATCAAAGATTAATTAGAAAAATGAGGGTCAGTTTGCTACCACATGGTCAAGCAGGGTAAAAAGAAATTGTTCCTTGCTAACTTCTCCACCACGAGAAGACCCTCCTGATTTATTTTTGCCATTCTTGTACTTTAAACATCTGGTCAAAGTGGAATTTAATAAATCTGTCTTTAATAAGAAAAATAGGGGGAAGCATAACATATGTGTTTTTCTTTCAGTGATATGCTCTTATGGACATAGCTCTAAGGAATTATAATCAATTCTTTTTTGGCACCTGCAACATTATGCTAAGAATGTTACAGATATTGTCTCATTTACTACTTAAACAACAATGTGGAATAAGTACTGTTATTTGTTCAAAATAGAGAAATGCATTAAACTTTGTGGCCAGTATCCTGTAGTTAGTAATTAACAATATCAGTATTAAATCAGGATTGAAAAATAACTACTACTGTTTCAGAGAAGCACAGAGTACTTGTGTACCATAATTCTCCCCATTATTTTGGCCCTTGTCAAAAGCAATTTTTTAAACACACAGTAAAAAGGAAAACTTCCTTCACTATCAATATGCTAAACATGTATGCATACTCAGTTGTATCCAACTGTTTGTGGGCCCAGTGGTCTTCAGCCTGCAAGTTCCTGTCCCTGGAATTTTCCATGCAAGATTCCTAGAATGGGTTACCATTTCCTGCTTCAAGGATCATCTGACTTTCTGACCCAGGGATCAAACCTCCATCTCCTGTGTCTCCTGCATTGGTAGGTAGATTCTTTATCATTGAGTTACCTGGGAAATCCATTCTAAGCAAAAAGTCTTGTATTTTCTTATCAGTGAATTATATTTGAGATGCAGAATAAATATGTATTAGGTAATTAACACCAAAATTTTAACATTGATTAAAAAATGTGATTTTTGAAAATACACTTAGAAATTTCAATAAATAATTTTTAATTATGCATCAATATTTTTGAAACATGGTAATTATAAACTGTTTAATTAAAAATTTTATCTCAGCTGATAGTGAATAGATGTTATTGGTTGTGTTTTCCTTGAAGGAGTACATTACAAAACTTGTTCCATGATCTCTCATGTTCTAAGCCATGTACACAAAAGTAGATGAATTCCACTAAAAGGAGTCACACAATAACACAGAGGTTTACCTTGAATTGAAGCAGAATAATAAAATATTCTTTGTATAGGCTCTAAAGATATTTTACACCTGTCTTTCACTCTCATCTCTTCCTTTTTTCTCTCCCTTTCATAAACGGTATATGGTTTCACAGAGTGGATGTAGCTTTACAGAAGTCAACTGATTGTTATTATAACATCTTCCACATTTCCACAAAGAAATGCATCACACTGTGTTTTGAATTATATAATAAGTCACCATAAAAATCACTGATAACTGAGTTATAATCCTGAATAATACAGGGGAAAAATTAATCATATATGAATAAATAGTTCATTAAAAATTACATGGCTTTTCCTCCACAGTTTTCTTCCTTCTCTTCTCTCTCCAATTCTTCAGGTCCTCCTGTTTCTCCTTTATTAGTCATTGACTCTTGAATGTGAAGAGACACATTCAAGTTCACATTCAATGTGAACAGTCCTGGGCATTTATCTCTTCAGGGGCATACGTTTAGTTAAGGAGAATATATCTAAGCAAACAAACTGTATAAGAAGGTAAAATCTTTTACATAAATAAAGCATTTGAAAGCTATATTTTCAATTGTACCACCTAATATTTTGAGTAATGAGGGGCTTTTCTAAATCAGCATCTTTAACAACTGAGCACTAATAAAAAATTATGAAAAACTGATTTTAATTAAAATTGTCCTTTAAATTACTATATTTTGCTTTCTAAAATCTAAGAGCTAAACTGCATTACCTTGTAAATTGATATCAGATTATTTGGTTAGGCAAAGGGAGGGAAGAAATTTTAAAATCTCTTTCTCATTGAAATATGTTTTCTAATGGCATCATTTTCCATTTCAATGATTATGGGAAAGTTTTTATACTATTCAATAAGATAAATTTTATTTATAATATTTATATAACACTATACATCTGTGATTGGAGTAGGAAATGGAAATCCACTCCAGTACTCTTGCCTGGAAAATTCCATGGAGAAAAGAACATGGCAGATTACAGTCTATGGGTTCACAAAGAGTTGGATATGACTGAGCACACACTTTTTAAATTTTTATATCTATCATAACATCCTTTCTGAAACATTTGCAAGTGGAATAAAGAATTTGATATCTTCACTAAAGTTTAGTTATTTCAGGGTATTTTACATCAAAATGTCTGTAGCAAATGATGCTGTGAAAGTGCTACACTCAATATGCCAGCAAATTTGGAAAACTCAGCAGTGGCCACAGGACTGGAAAAGGTCAGTTTTCATTCCAATCCCAAAGAAAGGCAATGCCAAAGAATGCTCACACTACCACACAATTGCACTCATCTCA
>SJYC01051617.1:0-10708 GCA_006408675.1 Madoqua kirkii | reverse complement strand
GGGAAATGGATGGGGAAACAGTGGAAACATTGTCAGACTTTATTTTTCTGGGCTCCAAAATCACTGTTGATGATGACCTTAGCCATGAAAGTAAAAGATGCTTACTTCTTGAAAGAAAAATTATGACCAACCTAGATAGCATATTGAAAAGCTGAGACATTACTTTGCCAACAAAGGTTCATCTAGTCAAGGCTATGGTTTTTCCTGTGGTCATGTATGGATGTGAGAGTGGGACTGTGAAGAAAGCTGAGCACTGAAGAATTGATGCTTTTGAACTGTGGTGTTGGAGAAGGCTCTTGAGAGTCCCTTGGACTGCAAGGAGATCCAACCAGTTCATTCTGAAGGAGATCAGTCCTGGAATTTCTTTGGAAGGAATGATGCTAAAGCTGAAACTCCAGTACTTAGGCTACCTCATGCGAAGAGTTGACTCACTGAAAAAGATTTTGATGCTGGGATACACTGGGGACAGGAGGAGAAGGAGACGACAGAGGATGAGATACCTGGATGGTATCACTGACTCGATGGATGTGAATCTGAGTGAACTCCAGGAGTTGGTGATGGATATGGAGGCCTGGCATGCTGCGATTCATGGAGTTGCAAAGAATGGGACATGACTGAGTGACTGAACTGAACTGAACTGAGGGACTAACACTGTTATGAACAAAAGTTGCTCTTTATTATTATTATTATTATTCTCTGTTGTATCTACTTGTATACCAAGAATTTGAACTGATGATTTAATATGCAACAGGGGCTTCCCTGATGGCTCAGTAGTAAGGAATTCGCATACAATATAGGAGGTGTGGACTCAGTCCCTGGGTGGGTAAGATCTCCTGGAGAAGGAAATGGCAACCCACTCCAGCCTTCTTACCTGGAGAATCCCATGGTCAGAGGAGCCTGGCAGGCCATGGGGTTGCAAAGTGTGGGACATGACTTAGCAACTAACCAACAATAAAAGTAACGTCAAAAGCATTTTGATTTGTTATGCTTTGTGCATGAAAGCTGGGGAAGGGGGCTAGAGATGTTGGGGGTAACTATGTGTGTGTGTGTTTATTGAACAAATTACTTTCCAATTAGCTTTGACCCCTCAGGATTATTTCCAAGTGTCATTATCACTCTCAAAGTATTATACTTGGGATATTTTGCTTTTCCTCACCCCATTCAACACACAAACTCACATACCACTGATTACAACATGTGACATATAAAATAAGTGATCATTCTAGATATAGATTAAGCCTCTTTTCATGGGCATAGGAGCCTGGAAGGCTGCAGTACATGGGGTCGCTAAGAGTCAGACATGACTGAGCGACTTCACTTTCACTTTTCACTTTCATTGGAAAAGGAGGTGGCAACCCACTCCAGTGTTCTTGCTGGGAGACTCCCAGGGCAGGTGAGCCTGGTGGGCTGCCTTCTATGGGGTTGCACAGAGTTGGACACAACTGAAGTGACTTAGCAGCAGCAGTGGCATGTGTTTCTTTAACTTATATGCAGAGTACATCATGAGAAACGCTGGGCTGGAAGAAGCACAAGCTGGAATCAAGATCACTGGGAGAAATATCAATAGCCTGAGATATGCAGATGACATCACCTTTATGGCAGAAACTGAAGAGAAACTAAAAAGCCTCTTGATGAAAGTGAAAGAGGAGAGTGAAAAAGTTGGCTTAAAGCTCAACATTCAGAAAACTAAGATCATGGCATCTGGTCCCATTGATTCATGGCAAGAGATGGGGAAACAGTGGAAACAGTGTCAGACTTTATTTTGGGGGGCTCCAAAATCACTGCAGATGGTGACTGCAACCATGAAATTAAAAGATACTTACTCCTTGGAAGGAAAGTTATGACCAACCTAGATAGCATATTCAAAAGCAGACATTACATTGCCAACAAAGGTCCATCTAGTCAAGGCTATGGTTTTTCCAGTGGTCATGTATGGACATGAGAATTGGACTGTGAAGAAAGCTGAGTGCTTTTAACTTATATGCAGAGTACATCATGAGAAACGCTGGGCTGGAAGAAGCACAAGCTGGAATCAAGATCACTGGGAGAAATATCAATAGCCTGAGATATGCAGATGACATCACCTTTATGGCAGAAACTGAAGAGAAACTAAAAAGCCTCTTGATGAAAGTGAAAGAGGAGAGTGAAAAAGTTGGCTTAAAGCTCAACATTCAGAAAACTAAGATCATGGCATCTGGTCCCATTGATTCATGGCAAGAGATGGGGAAACAGTGGAAACAGTGTCAGACTTTATTTTGGGGGGCTCCAAAATCACTGCAGATGGTGACTGCAACCATGAAATTAAAAGATACTTACTCCTTGGAAGGAAAGTTATGACCAACCTAGATAGCATATTCAAAAGCAGACATTACATTGCCAACAAAGGTCCATCTAGTCAAGGCTATGGTTTTTCCAGTGGTCATGTATGGACGTGAGAATTGGACTGTGAAGAAAGCTGAGTGCCCAAGAACTGATGCTTTTGAAATGTGGAGCTCAGAACAGTCTTGAGTCCCTTGGACTGCAAGCTGATCAAACCAGTCCATCCTAAAGTAAATCAGTCCTGAATATTCATTGGAAGGATTGAAGCTCCAAAACTTTGGCCATCTAATGAGAAGAAATCACTCATTAAAAAGGACTCTGATGCTGGGAAAGATTGAAGGCAAAAGAAGAAGAGGAAGACAGAGGTCCGGATGGTTGGATGGCATCACTGACTCAATAGACATGAGTTTGAGTAATCTCCAGGAGATGGTGAATGACAGGGAAACCAGAAATCTTGGGGTCACAAAGAGCAGACATGACTGAGTGACTGAACAACAATTTTCAACACTTTTTCTATAAACATTCCTCTTTCATTTTCCTTTCTTTTATTTTCTATGTTTCAAAATTCTTGCATTCACTTTTTCCCTCTAACTTGGCTATTGTATTTTTTAGACATTTCAGATAATAGTCTTTATTATCACTAAATTCAACAAAAATTAGGACAAAGTACAAGAATTAAAACATTTCCCTAGGCTTTTCAGTGCACTATATAAGCTTCATCCTGACCTTAATATATATGTCCAAATTTAAGCATAGACTTTATACCTGAGCATTTTGTGATCTCAGAGCTGAAAAGTGGGCGTAACATAAATATGCACAAATTACTTAAACTTTCTAGGCTTCAGTTATCTCATCTGTAATATAAGGGCATAACAGCTACCTTATAAAAATGTGTGCAGTGCCTAATAGTGATGACAGGATATAAATTGCCTTGAATATTGTTTGTTTTCAGTATATAAATATATCACCATCACTGTAAAACAAAAGTTTTATAAAAGTGTTCTTTCCATCTTTCTAATACAAACCAGCTAAGAATATAATCTTTAGCAATCATCCATTTTATACCATCTCCAGACATACAAATTAGCTTGGTAAATTTTAGTTTCATTCCAGAGGTGAGATCTTAGCTTACTTCCTTAAAAATCTTGTGACTTTCAGCAGGCATTTCTCTCTCTGAGCTTCAGTTTACATATCTAAAAAATGAGAATGGTAATCATAGCTAACAAGAATATGACTGGTTTTGAAAATATACTGTAAATCATAAAGCACAATATAAATGTTTCATCCATTTTTGATCAGCTTTGTATTAACATTGCCATGATAACACAAGCAGTTGAACTTATTCTGAAATACTGAGGAGAATATAATTGTATAATTGGCTGTCTGCTATGTGCTCGCTCAGTCATGTCCCATCCTTCATGACTCTGTGAACTTTACATATCTAAAAAATGAGAATGGTAATCATAGCTAACAAGAATATGACTGGTTTTGAAAATATACTGTAAATCATAAAGCACAATATAAATGTTTCATCCATTTTTGATCAGCTTTGTATTAACATTGCCATGATAACACAAGCAGTTGAACTTATTCTGAAATACTGAGGAGAATATAATTGTATAATTGGCTGTCTGCTATGTGCTCGCTCAGTCATGTCCCATCCTTCATGACTCTATGAACTGTAGTACACCAGGTTCTTCTGTGCACAGAATTTTCCAGACAAGAATGCTGGAGTGGGAGGTCATTTCCTGACCCAGGGATTGAACCTGAGTCTCCTGTATCTGCTGTATTGCAGCACCATTTGGTGAGTAGAATCTATCTACCAATCACTAACATTTTTACCAGGTATTATTCTAGTAGACTTGAGTCAATTTAATATTATAATTCATGTCATATGTAGTTTACAATATAATTTTGAACATTTCAAGGTTTATCCTTCCAAAACAACATTAATCAGGCACTTTATTTTTCTGGATGCATAAATGACTATCAGACAAATGGAACATATATTTGAGCCTTGACCAGCTTTGCACATTAGGCTTGGAACCTTGAATCACAGAGTATATATCGATTCAATATACACATGAATATGAGGCTTTTTAGTAGAGTTTCAAAGAATAGCAAGGTGAGATAAGAAAGACTTCCTCAGTGATTAATGCAAAGATATAGAGGAAAACAATAGAATTGAAAAGACTAGAGATCTCTTCAAGAAAATTAGAGATAACAAAGGAGTATTTCTTTCCTTTGCAAAGGAAAGAATATTTCTTTTGTGAGCAAAGATGGGCACAGTAAAGGATGGAAATGGTATGGCCCTAACAGAAGCAGAAGATACTAAGAAGAGGTGGCAAGAATACACAGAAGAATTATACCCAAAAGATCTTCAGACCCAGATAACTACGATGGTGTGATCACTCACCTAGAGCCAGACATCCTGGAACGTGAAGTCAAGTGGGACTTAGGAAGCATCACTAAAAACAAAGCTAGTGGAGGTGATGAAATTCCAGTTGAGTTATTTCAAATACTAAAATATTATGCAGTTACAGTGCTGCACTCTATATGCCAGCAAATTTGGAAAACTCAGCAGTGGCCACAGGACTGGAAAAGGTCAGTTTTCATTACAATCCCAAAGAATGGCAATGCAAGAGAGTGTTCAAACTACTGCACAACTGCACTCATCTCACATGCTAACAAAGTAACGCTCCAAATTCTCGAAGCCAGGCTTCAACAGTACATGAACTGTGAACTTCCAGATGTGCAAGCTGGATTTAGAAAAGGCAGAAGAACAAGAGATCAATTTGCCAACATCCATTGCATCATCAAAAAAACAAGAAAGTTCCAGAAAAACATCTACTTCTGCTTTATTGACTATGCCAAACCCTTTGACTGTGTAGATCACAACAAACTGGAAAATTCTTCAAGATATGGAAATACCAGACCACCTGACCTGCCTCTTCTGAAATCTATACGCAGGTCAAGAATTGGACATGGAACAACAGACTGGTTCCAAATCAGGAAAGGAGTACGTCAAGACTGTATATTGTCACTCTGCTTATTTAACTTATATGCAGAGTACATTATGAGAAACGCTAGGCTGGAGGAAGCATAAGCTGGAATCAAGATTGCTGGGAGAAACATCAATAACCTCAGATATACAGATGATACCACCCTTAAGGCAGAAAGCAAAAATGAACTAAAGAGCCTGTTAATGAAAGTGAAAGAAGAGAGTGAAAATGTTGGCTTAAAACTCAATATTCAGAAACCTAAGATCATGGAATCTGGTTGTATTACTTCATGGCAAATAGATGTGGAAACAATGGAAACAGTGAGAGATTTTATTTTTGGACCTCCAAAATCACTGCAGGTGGTGACCACAGCCAGGAAATTAAAAGATACTTGCTCCTTGGAAGAAAGCTATGAACAACCTAGACAGCATATTAAAAAGCAGAGACATTACGTTGGCAGCAAAGGATCATCTAGTCAGAGCTATGTTTTTTCTAGTAGTCATGTATGGATGTGAGAGTTGGACTATAAAGAAAGCTGAGTGCTGAAGAACTGATGCTTTTGAACTATGGTGTTAAAGAAGACCCTGAGAGTCCCTTGAACAGCAAAGAGATCAAAACAATCAATCCTTAAGGAAAGCAGTCCTTAATATCCATTGGAAGAACTGATGCTGATGCTGAAATTCCAGTACTTTGGCCACCTGATGTGAAGAAATGACTCATTTGAAAATATCCTGATACTGGAAAAGATTTAACGCAGGAGGAGAAGGGTTCAACAGAGAATGAGATGATCGGATGGCATCACCAACTAGATGTACGTGAGTTTGAGCAAGCTTCAGGAGTTGATGACGGACTGGGAAGCCTGGCATACTGCAGTTTATGAGGTTGCAAAGAGTCAGACAGGACTGAGCAACTGAACTGTCCTGAGCATTTAAAAATGTTTGCTCTTGCTTTTTATAAATATTCAACAGCACATCAAGTCATTTTCATTATAGGCTGAGATTTTTGAGAACATATCCTCTTTCCTAAAAACTGGCAAATCAAACATTTGCTTAATAAATAGAAGTGTTATTGAATGTATCTTCCTTCTTTGTGTATATTTTAAGTGGTAGTTTGTAAAATTTATCAACAGTTCTAAAATAGCATTACTTAGTCACATACATACTCAGTAATTCATGAAGATTAGTTGTGATTGATGCAGGAATTAAATGCCCACATATCTGGCAAACATTTGTGAAGAATGTGTATATATTTTAATAACTTGAGTAGCAATGTCACCCCACTCCAATACTCTTGCCTGGAAATGCCCATGGATGGAGGAGCCTGGTAGGCTTCAGTCCATGGGGTCGATAGGAGCCGGACATGACTGAGTGACTTCACTTTCACTTTTCACTCTCATACACTGGAAAAGGAAATGGCAACCCACTCCAGTGTTCTAGTCTGGAGAATTCCAGGGACTGGGAAGCCTGGTAGGCTGCTGTCTACGGGGTCACACAGAGTCAGACACAACTGAAGTGACTTAGCAGTAGCAGCATTTTTTATTAAGAAATAACAGGATTTTCTGGGTTTCTAAAAGATTTCCAGAAACTGGAATCAACTGTAGTTTATTTCTGTTCTATGGTATAAATGCTATAAGCTTTAAAGGATTTCAGTAAAAACAAAATGGAGAACCAGTTCAAGGTAAGAGAGATCAGCCTTGGTACATAGCAATAAGGAAAAGATATAGCTTTAGATCTAAGATCATGGAATCTGGTTGTATTACTTCATGGCAAATAGATGTGGAAACAATGGAAACAGTGAGAGATTTTATTTTTGGACCTCCAAAATCACTGCAGGTGGTGACCACAGCCAGGAAATTAAAAGATACTTGCTCCTTGGAAGAAAGCTATGAACAACCTAGACAGCATATTAAAAAGCAGAGACATTACGTTGGCAGCAAAGGATCATCTAGTCAGAGCTATGTTTTTTCTAGTAGTCATGTATGGATGTGAGAGTTGGACTATAAAGAAAGCTGAGTGCTGAAGAACTGATGCTTTTGAACTATGGTGTTAAAGAAGACCCTGAGAGTCCCTTGAACAGCAAAGAGATCAAAACAATCAATCCTTAAGGAAAGCAGTCCTTAATATCCATTGGAAGAACTGATGCTGATGCTGAAATTCCAGTACTTTGGCCACCTGATGTGAAGAAATGACTCATTTGAAAATATCCTGATACTGGAAAAGATTTAACGCAGGAGGAGAAGGGTTCAACAGAGAATGAGATGATCGGATGGCATCACCAACTAGATGTACGTGAGTTTGAGCAAGCTTCAGGAGTTGATGACGGACTGGGAAGCCTGGCATACTGCAGTCTATGAGGTTGCAAAGAGTCAGACAGGACTGAGCAACTGAACTGTCCTGAGCATTTAAAAATGTTTGCTCTTGCTTTTTATAAATATTCAACAGCACATCAAGTCATTTTCATTATAGGCTGAGATTTTTGAGAACATATCCTCTTTCCTAAAAACTGGCAAATCAAACATTTGCTTAATAAATAGAAGTGTTATTGAATGTATCTTCCTTCTTTGTGTATATTTTAAGTGGTAGTTTGTAAAATTTATCAACAGTTCTAAAATAGCATTACTTAGTCACATACATACTCAGTAATTCATGAAGATTAGTTGTGATTGATGCAGGAATTAAATGCCCACATATCTGGCAAACATTTGTGAAGAATGTGTATATATTTTAATAACTTGAGTAGCAATGTCACCCCACTCCAATACTCTTGCCTGGAAATGCCCATGGATGGAGGAGCCTGGTAGGCTTCAGTCCATGGGGTCGATAGGAGCCGGACATGACTGAGTGACTTCACTTTCACTTTTCACTCTCATACACTGGAAAAGGAAATGGCAACCCACTCCAGTGTTCTAGTCTGGAGAATTCCAGGGACTGGGAAGCCTGGTAGGCTGCTGTCTACGGGGTCACACAGAGTCAGACACAACTGAAGTGACTTAGCAGTAGCAGCATTTTTTATTAAGATATAACAGGATTTTCTGGGTTTTCTAAAAGATTTCCAGAAACTGGAATCAACTGTAGTTTATTTCTGTTCTATGGTATAAATGCTATAAGCTTTAAAGGATTTCAGTAAAAACAAAATGGAGAACCAGTTCAAGGTAAGAGAGATCAGCCTTGGTACATAGCAATAAGGAAAAGATATAGCTTTAGATGGATTACAAAATTAGGTCAATTCATTTTTAATTGCCTTTTTTTGAAAGGTCTTTTGAGAGAGTTTAATATGATATTTTAAGAATAAAATACCTTTCTTCTCCCATTCTCCTATTCAATCATTAAATTTTTTAGCATCAAGGGAAACTTACCATATTCCACTTTGGATCCACTAAATTATATGAATAATTTTTTAAATCTGTAACAAAGAGCTGTAACATGCTTCTAGAGATAATTAATAACTGTCAAGTTAGTGAATTTCAAAATAAAAAGTTATCTGGAATATATATTCCATGCTATTTACTTTCTCTTATTTTTCAATGGTCTGCATGAGGTTATTAGTAGAATAAATAGATGCAAAAATGGAATGAATTGTTTTGGAATTTATCATAACATGTTTAATTGAGGTACTTAATGAGAGTATTCATTTTCTGCTATGATCATTAAGAATAAACATGGATGATAATGACAGGAAAGCAAAAGTAGAGATCTATATTTGCACTGGGCTGCATCCTGCAGGCCTGCACACCCTGTGTTTGCACAGCCTCAAGACCAAAGAAAGAACACAGAGTCAGCAAGAGAGAGATATCTATGGTTTAATAAAGGGATCTTTCATGTCTTGAGCCAGGTAACGGAGTGACATCCCACTGTGTGCAGCAAACTGGCAGCGCATGACTGTAGTCTTCCCTAAGGATAGGGGTGAGAGAGGGAGGTAGTTAAAGTTGTAGAGGGAATAATTGAGTTAAGTTGACTCATTGGTTACCTTGGGGAAACCAGCAGATGGGCCCCTTTGATAAACTATCATAATGGAGATTATGTGGACAGAAGAGCTGACAATCCATGGGGTCAGAACAGACACTTTCACTTTCATAACAGAGATAGAAACTGGCAGATTTTATTTTCTTGGGCTCCAAATTCACTGCGGATGGTGATTCAGTCAGTTCAGTTGCTCAGTCGTGTCCGACTCTTTGCGATCCCATGAATCACAGCAAGCCAGGCCTCCCTGGTCATCACCATCTCCCGGAGTTCACTCGGACTCATGTCCATCGAGTCCGTGATGCCATCCAGCCATCTTATCCTTGGTCGCAGCCTTAAAATTCAAAGACAACTGCTCCTTGGAAGAAAAGCTATGACCAACCTACACAATATATTAAAAAGCAGAGCATCACTTTGCCCACAAAGGTCCATCTAGTCAAAGCTATGATGGCTTTTTCAGTAGTCGTATAGGGATGTGAAAGGTGGAACATAAAGAAGTCTGAGTGCAGAATAATTGATGCTTTCAAACTGTGGTGTTGAAGAAGACTCTTGAGAGTCTCATTGGACAGGAAGAAGATCAAACCTGTCAATCCTAAGTCAACCCTGATGCTAAAGCTGTAGCGCCAATACTTTGGTCACCTGATGCGAAGAGCTGACT
Source organism: Madoqua kirkii (assembly GCA_006408675.1). Lineage (NCBI taxonomy): Eukaryota > Metazoa > Chordata > Mammalia > Artiodactyla > Bovidae > Madoqua > Madoqua kirkii. The sequence continues at coordinate 770 of SJYC01051617.1, read as the reverse complement.
CACTGGAAAAGACCCTGATGCTGGGAAAGACTGAAGGCAGGAGGAGAAGGAAGCAACAGAACATGAGATGGATGGATGGTACCACTGAATCAATGGGCATGAGTTTGAGCAAACTCTGGGAGATAGTGAAGGACAGGGAAGCCTGGCATGCTGCAGTTCACGGAGTTGCAAAGAGTGGGACATGACTGAGTGAACAATGACAAGAGAGTTCTGATCTAAAGATTAGAAGAATTATTCCCTGGGGCTGGGGACAAGTATGTAGACACTTACCAATTAGACTGTATGATTAGAGGAAAGGCCAGTGAGATGAGAAGGGTGTGTTTAGCCAACTGATCAGGTTCAGACCCACCCATAGCATTTACTTGAAATGACTCTCCAGTTTCCTTCAAATTAGGATAGTTCTCAGTGTTTCCTTGACTTTCATGATCTTAAGACTTTTGGAGCTTAAGAAAAATCATTTTGGAGAGCATTCCTCAATCTGAGTTTGTGTAATGCTTTCTCACGATTATCTATACAGGCTATGCATCATAGTCAGAAATATTGCAGAGGTTATGATAAGTTCTCTTCGCATCTTGTGAGATGGCATGTAATTTCTATTTTTCCCCATGCTGATAATGACCACTTCGACTAGTTGATTAGTGGGGAGTCTTGCCAAGGTTCTCCACTGGAGAGTCACTCTTTTTTGCACTAAACAAGTATTTTGTAAACAGGTACATTCACTTTAGTTCAGTTCAGTTCAGTCACTCAGTCGTGTCCAACTCTTTGCGACC
>SJYC01051614.1:0-19284 GCA_006408675.1 Madoqua kirkii | reverse complement strand
GGTTGCCTAGAATCTTCCCACTCAGAGAATCATGTTACCAAAATCACTTTAAATCAAAAAATAAAATAATAAGCCTTTGGTTTTCAAGTAAGAATGACTAGGGCCTAAATTGATTGTTATACTTTTTATCTCTGTAAATCAAGAAAAAATTACATATTCTATCATGGACATGACTTCCTTATATGTAAATTCAGAATTTTCAGAGGATTTTATTATGACAACACAATAAATCATGATTTTGAAAGCATTTTACAAGTGTAAGTTTTATATAAATGCATACTGGAATTGTTTATACTCTAAATTTCAATTTCCATTAACATATTAAATCTTGATCCTACAGGAATGAGAACCCTGTCTTCCTCCTCCTCCAATATTGTCATATACAGTTTCCTGTTTGTTGTTGTTTCTACATAAGTCGTCTCCAACTCTTTGTGACCCCATAGAATGTGCCTCTCAGGCTCCTCTGTCCATGGGATTTCCCAGGCAAGAATATTGGAGTGGGATGCCATTTCCTTCTCCAGGGGATCTTCCTGACTCAGGAATTGAAACCTTGTCTCCTGCCTGGCAGATAGATTCTTTGTCACTGAGCCACCCAGGATAGTTCCCAAGTGAATCTGAAACAATTGTGAATACCTAGGGCTTCTGAAATATGAGACATTATTGATAAAAGTATTCATTTTCACCACTGACTAAATCATTTTTTGTGAGTTATTGTGTAGTCAGTGGCAGTACAGCATCTATTGATATTTTAGGACCTAATATATTTCATCCCTTCCTATAAACTCATAATATCTGTAAAGCTTTGCAGCAGACAGCATATGAATAAGCTATTTTAAAAACTCTGACCCAGGAGATAATTTTACCCTCAAATATGATTTAAATCTTTGATAGAAACTATTTTCTGCATGAGACAATAAGCCTCTTTTAAGATAATTTCAGCTCCAAAGTCATCTCTCACTATAGACCTTGAAGAAGATATTTTAGAATTTTAGAGACGTGCCCTTGTCAGTGCAATTTAACTACATCATGGTGTGGAGTAGATGTCTACAAGTTTGGTTAATAAATAGCACACTGGGAGACAATGTACATATTACTTTCTATTCCCTGTTTGTTGTCTAATATCATTCTTACTGCTAGCATTTGTTGAACTCAGAAAAATGCAAGTAAAATTATCCTAATAGAAGTTTAGAGAGATTATTCTGGGTGTTATATTTTGGGAAAGTAAGGAGAATGAGAGATTGCAAGCTGAAAGCTCAATTAACATACAAGACTACAATGTCATAGATTATTTAACATGACTATATTTAACTACAGATTACTGAAATTAATTTATTATTTATAACACTTCTAAGACTTAAATTTTACTTTATAGTTATCCATTCCCCAAAAAGAAAATGGAAACAGGATCTTTCAGTAATGTACTTAGAGCAATGTAAACATATATACAACATTGACAGGAACATTATATGTGTTTCGTCATTTGATGTAGAAACAGTGGTGCCTAACAATGCTGAGTCTCTGATATAATTTACCTCTGCAACAGATGTTGCAAGTCTTGTACCTTAAAAGAATGCTGTGTGATGACAGGTTATAATATAATCCTTAGATTAAAGCTATTCTGCTTGTATATATCTATTTCCATAATGTATTATTATTGGTATGACTGTTTTAGAAGACAGCAGGGCAAAATTTAGTGTGGTAATCCATGTAATTAGGCAAATAACCACTTAACCCAGAATAAACTGCTTAACAGACTTCAATTACTTTTCAAACAAACAAATAAAAATCTTTTTTCTCATGTTTACTTGCAAATTTTAGGACTTGCTTTTCTTTTTCAACTATTAGATTTGTAAAGTAGCCATACAAGTTTGTAAACTCTTGGTAAAATCCATTCAATAAAGCAACATAGTATTTTTGGTAACAATATAACAATGGCAAAAAATAATAAAAAGTGAGAATATTATTAAACTTACTATGATTTATTCTCTGGACAGAATCTGATGTTAGATAAACCCTACTGGAATAGTGAGTGATTATGTGCATATAAGAAAAAGTATGTGAACTGAAAGGAGGTGGCCACCTGAAAAATAGCAAACTTCCACTTTAGCAGATAAATAGCTGGTACCTGAAAGGAGGAAAATAAACTAGCTTGGTTGCTAAGGGCAACTCTAAATGCTACTTCTTCAAGCATGACATTGTATTGGAAGATTCATGTCTGTGCCTGTGCTATTTATCTATCTGCAAGTGATTAAGATGATGCTATTTTAAGTTAGGTGTTCACACAACTGTCAGCAATCATGACTTGTGAAGCAGAGAGCATAAGCACAGGGGCTTAAATTCTATACCTTATGTGATGCCCCAGGTACAAAAGTGAAAGACAGTGGAGGCTAGGAACATGAAGAAATGTGGGCTTCTTATCAAGTGGAATGTTGCCCTTGTCGAGTAAGGCTGACATTTGCTGGAATGTAACAGGATGCCCATCTGTTTTGGTCAAAATGCAATTGCTGTACAATGGAAAATTGCTTAAGATTAATTTGACATATTTGTTGTTTTGCAGTTCTTTGCTCAGTTACCTTATATAAAATTTGCCAAATAAGTCATGGATACAAAAATAAATCAAGTTAAAATTTCAATAAAAAATTTATAAGGAGGTCTCAATTTTTTTCAGGTGTTATTATGACTACTAAAATTGTGTACTGTTTGAATAGTATTTCAAATGAAATTTATACTTTATATTAGACAATATTCCATGAAATGTAAATGTTTATAACTACATCTTTTCCAGCTTTGAGTTATAATTGACAAATTATAATTATATTATATATTTACATATTAATGGTATATAAGGTTTTGATATACATATACTTTGTGAAATGATTACTACTACCAAGCTGATTAATATAGCCATAACCGAACATAGCCATCTTTGGTTTTTTGTAGTGAGAAAATTTAAGGACTACTTTCTCAGGAAAATTTCAAGTATATGCTACAGTATTAATTAATGATTGTCACCATGCTGTACACTAGATCTCCAGAATTTATTCATACTATATAACTGAAACTTGGTACCCTTAACCTACATATCCCTATTTCTCCTACCTCCTAATCTTACCTCCTACCTCCCTGGCAACCACTGTTATCCTCTGTTTCTATGAGTTCTACTTTTTAGGTTCCACAATAAATAAGGTCAGGCTATAATTTAAAATCCTAAGTATTCAATGTTGCTGCTTCTAAGGAAGACTTCCCTGGTGGCTCAGACGGTAAAGTGTCTGCCTACAATGTGGGAGTTGGAATGTTGACTTGTGCTGGAAAAAACAAACAAACAAACAAACAAAAACTACGAACTCCATTTTCCTAATGAAATTGTGCCTATTGAAAAAATAAAGTCTCGTTCCAACCTTGGCATCTGGTATTGTCTATTTGAATGAAAGATTTTGAGGTTACAGGATGGAATGGTAGTTGCCTATAGACTGTGATTTCCACTCTGGCACTGGATGTACATTCATTTTGAAAGCACAGCCTCCTTTCATCTTTGTTTCTACTATGCCAGTCAATGCCTTTAGACAAGATATTTTAAACTGTAGTGCTCAGCTGCATTAACTATAATGTTAGACATTAAAGTTCACAAAAATAACTTGACTCCTAATCCACTATATTCTAAACAGCACTTCCTAATTTTTAGAATAAAAATCATATAAAGACTGTGAAAGGGAATTACCCAGAAAGAAAAGCTTAGACATTGTATATAACACAAATAAGCTTAACATCAAAGTTATCACTTTGCTTTGCACCTGCAAACAGATAAGCAGACTGCTGAGCACAGGTGTGATGTGCTCAATTCATCTGAGACCCCTAACAGAATAAACTGCTCTATTTACTTCTCTATGAAACCTCGGTGCAGATCTTTATGAAGCTCTTGATAGAGTGAACTTTTCTACAGCCCTAAAAGTAGTTGGGTCCAAATTCAGTCCCATTGTTCATGCCAATGAGATATAAAGTTCTGTGGGATTAGTTGGTATATCAAAATTGATGAATCTGTTCTCAAAAAGCTGATAAAAGAAGCATATTAGATAACAGTGTTCTGTACTTCTTAAGAAAAGGGTGACTACAGCTGGTCCCAGTGAGATGTGATGAATTGATTTTCTTTAACAAGCTCAGCAGGCAACTCCGCGGTTAGAACTATGAAACAAATACTTATGTCAGAGCAGGGGCTTTGAGGGTAATTATAAAAGGTGTGGCTTTCAGGAATCACACTTAAGAATCTTATTCAATAGGTCTCTTGGGGTGCAGAAATCTCAGTGCCTGACAACCCTAGATCCCCAGGCATTTTTGATACAATCAAAGGTTTATAGACTGAACTTTTAATTAAAAGTCAGTTTTACTAAGATACTATTTATGTAAATAAAAATCACCATCTTTAAGAAAACAAATGGAAGAATTGTGTGACCACCAGTATTAACATTATAGGGAACAGTTTCATCATTCTCAAACTTTTCCTCCCACCTCTTTGCATTCAGTGCTTCTTCCTGCCCAAAACACCTGACAACTAACCACTCAATTTGTATTTCTGTCACTACAAGTTTACCTTCAGGAGAATGATATATAAAAGGAGTCACAGGATATACATTCTAATTGTTATTTCACTAATATTATGCTATTGTAATGCATCCATGTTGTTGTATTATCAGTCATTCATTTCTTCCTTTTGTTAGCAGAATATTTCATTTTGTGAGTGTACCACCTTTCTTAATTCATTCACAAGGATGTGCACATTTGAGTTTTCTTCAGATTTTGACAATGATTGGTATAGCTGCTATTAACATTATCAAGTAAGTCTTTGCATGGACAAACATTTTCACTTCTCTTGACACTGCTAGGTTTTATAGTAGTTATTGGGCTTCCTTGGTGGCTCACACAGTAAAGAACCCATCTGCAATGCAGGAGACCTGGGTTCAATCTTGAGTTGGGAAAAACCCCTGGAGAAGGAAATGGCTACCCACTTCAGTCTGGAGAATTCTGTGAACAGAAGAACCTGGTGGGCTACAATCCATGGGGTCACAAAGTGTCGGATGCAACTGAGTGACTACCACAATTATAGTCGTTGTATGTTTAATGTTACAAGAAAGTGCCAAACTGCTTAACAAGTGACTGTGCCATTTTGTGCGTCTACCAGCAATGTGTGATAAATCAACTTGCACTACATACTTCTCAGAACCTGATATTGTTAATAATTTTTATTTAGCTTTTCCACTCAATAGTTAAGGGTATTTTATTATGGTTTATGTTTTAATTTACATTTCCCTGTTGACTGATAATGATGTTGGTTGCCATCCACATATTTCCAAAGGCAAAACATTCTATGTGTCCTAACTCTCCTGTTACGGACTTGTCAGCATTTGGATCATGATTTTATAGATTATCTGGCTTTTTCTCATGGTTAGGGTAGGGTTAATATTATCTTGTAACTGTCAATATTTTAAGCAGAATCTGATGCCAACAGAACTCTAATATACTTTTCTTAAAGTGTCTGAAGGAATTGAACCCACTGAAGGAAGTCATAAAGTTTCATTTCTGTGAGTGGGTGTCCATGTGAAAATTCAAGATACTTTCTAAACTACAGATGTATTTCAGACTCTCAGAAAAAATGGTGGAATAATCAAAAAATAAATATATATATATATATATATCACTTACTATTTTTAAAATAATTTATTTCAGAAACACAGTAGAATAATCTAAATGGTCCTGATAAGCCATTTACAAAAGCCCTGAGACTCTAGAATTAAGGTATTAAATAAAAGCAGGAGAAAGGAGAATAGAAAATAAAATTGGTTCTCACACATACTTTCCTCATTAATTTAAAATTCATTTATATATAATACTGGAAAGGGAAAGACTTTTTAATATCAGCGTACAAAACCACTTGTCATAATGAAAAAGTATGATAAATTTCATTAATTTAAACTAATTATTTTTAACAGTTAAAGATCATAACAGAAAGTTATCAGATAAGAATAATATTTCAGATAGGACACTCAAAACAATTAATGAGAGCCAATATTTACTGGACAATTATTACATGCCAAGTGATCAACTTCATACTTTGGAAATGTTGTTGTTCAGTCACTCGGTTGTGTCCAGCTCTTTGCAATTCCATGGACTGCAGCACGCCAGGCCTTCTTGTCCTTTACTATCTCCTGGAGTTTGCTCAAACTCATGTCCACTGATCAATGATGTCATCCAACCATCTTGCCTTCTGTCATCCCCTTTTCCTCCTGCCTTCAATCTTTCCCAGCATCAGGGTCTTTTCCAAAGAGTTGGCTAACATAAATATTATAAATATAACTAATATCAATATTAGCTCATTGAAATAAATTAACAAGCCAATGACGGAGAAGGCAATGGCACCCCACTCCAGTACTCTTGCCTGGAAAATCCATGGACGGAGGAGCCTGGTAGGCTGCAGTCCATGGGGTCGCTGAGAGTCGGACACGACTGAGCCACTTCACTTTCACTTTTCTCTTCCATTCATTGGAGAAGGAAATGGCAACCTACTCCAGTATTCTTGCCTGGAGAATCTCAGCAATGGCGGAGCCTGGTTGACTGCCGCCTATGGGGTCGCACAGAGTTAGACATGACTGAAGCGACTTAGCAGTAGCAGTAGCAGCAACAAGCCAATGAAATTAATAATATTATTGTCTATATTACACAAATAGATCTAAAAATTTGATTACATGTATAGTTGGCCCTCAGTATCCATGCGTTCCACATCTGCTGAGTAATGGCTATACTATACCATATTTTATAAGGGACTTGAACATCCCTTGGATTTCGGTACTTGCAGCAATTCTGAAACCAATGCCCCATATATACCAAGGGACTGTATTGACACGTCCATGTTCACACAGCCTTTATATATTTATGCAGGGTAACAAGATAAAAACCTAGGCCTGGGTATACTAAATTAGTGCTTCTTGGGATTTAATGTGCATTTGGATCAACCAGGGATCTTGTTAAAATACAAATTATGATTCAATATGTCTAGGTTGGGGCTCAGGAGTTCATCTCTAACAAGATCCCAAGTGATATGGATACTGCCTGTCCAAAAAACACACTATGACTAGCAAGGTTATGGAGTATGACTCCTTACTGCTAAAGTATATTCCTTCACATAGAGATGCCAACTGAATCAGTCATAGATAAGATAAATGTAAAGTCTTATTAGTGTGAAGTGTGAAGATGAGAGTCTATTATATGTTTATGTCCAATGAATAAGTATGCTGGGATCAGGGATTCTGTATAAGATAACAAATGTAATGGCTTCCAAAATTTAAAATGCAAAGGTGAAAAACTTCTTTGTACCCAATTATATGTTTATACATTTATTATGGAAATAGGTTCTTACATGTGTTTAAATATTTTTGAAAGAATTTACCACCATATTATTTGCAGTAACAATAACAACAACAACAAAAAAAGGGTGGGGATTCTCTCTAGTATTTAACAGTAGGGACAGGTTAAATAAAGATGAATAAATCTATTCAATGACATACTGGGCTTCATTTAAAAGTGCTTTTGAAAGTTACTTTCTTGTTCTTTCTTGATGGCTTAGACTGTAAAGAATTTGCCTGCAATGTGGGAGACCTGGGTTCAATCCCTGGGTCAGGGAGATCCCCTGGAGAAGGGAATGGCAACCCACTCTAGTTATTCTTGCCTAGAGAATTCCATGGACACAATAGCATGGTGGGCTACAGCCAGTGGGGTTGCAAAAAGTTGGACATGACTGAACAACTAACACTTCTTGAAAAAGAACTCCGTTTGTTTTGTTTGTAGGAAGAGACTGTCTTTTTTGTTCATCTTTGTGATGTCCATACAGATGAAGCATGCCTTCTACACAGCAGGTATTCAAAATTCAACAATTTTTTGTTGCCTGAATGAATATATGACTTATAAGTTATACTATGCATGAATGAATATATGACTTGCAAGATATACTACTGAGTGAAAAAATGTATAATAATAGTTATAGGATTTGAGGAGGGGATCTGTAACTTCTGGATAGAGGTAAAATTACACCTTCTTCCACAGTTTGAATATTAATGTCAGCTTTGCTATTATTTGTAAAATAAAATTAATTAAAATATAAGAAAAGAAGTATCAGAAATATCAAGAAGTTAGCATATTACTCCTTAGATTCCAGTTTCTTTTTTCCATGGTTGAAAGCATACAACATAAAATTTACCATCTTAATCATTTTTACAAGCTGGAATCAAGATTGCTGGGGAAAATGTCAATGAATCAGATCATGGATGCTAACTCTCTTACAGCAGAAAGTGAGAGGAGCTAAAGAGCTTCTTGATGAAGGTGAAGGAGGAGAGTGAGAAAGTCAGATTAAAACTCAATATTAAAAAGACTAAGACCATGACATCTGTTCCCATCATATCATGGCAAATAGAAGGGGAAAAAGCAGCAGCAGTGACAGCTTTCCTCTTCTTGTGCTCTAAAATCACTGTAGATGGTGACTGCAATCATGGCATTAGAAGACAATTGCTTCTTGGGAGGAAAGCTATGACAAACCTAGACAGTGTGCTATAAAGCAAAGACATCACTTTGCCAACAAAGGTCCAAATAATCAAGGTTATGTTCTTTGCAGTAGTCACGTATGGATACGAGAGCTGGACAATAAAGAAGGCAAAGAAAGTGAAAGTTGCTCAGTTGTGTCCCTCTCTTTGTGACCCCATGGACTATAGAGTTCATAGGATTCTCTAGATGAGAATACTGGAGTGGGTCACCTTTCCCTTCTTCAGGGGATCTTCTCTCAACCCAGGGATCGAACCCAGGTCTCCTGCATTGCAGGTGGTTTCTTCATCAGCTGAGCCTCAAAGTGAAGTGAAGTCGCTCTGTCATGTCTGACTCTTTGCGACCCCATGGACGGTAGCCTACCAGGCTCCTCCATCCCTGGGATTCTCCAGGCAAGAGTACTGGAGTGGGTTGCTGTTTCCTTCTCCAGGAGATCTTCCCAACCCAGGGATCAAACCCAGGTGTCCTACATTGCAGGCAGATGTTTTACCATCTGAGCCACCAGGGAAGACTCTAGCTGAGCCTCAAGGGAAGTGCAAAAGAAGGCAGAGCACCAAAGAACTGATGGCCTGGAGAAGACTTCTTACAGTCCCTTGGATGGCAAGATCAAACCAGTCAATCTAAAAGTCAGTCTAAAATCAACCCTGAATACTCCTTGGAAGGACTGATGCTGAAGCTGAACCTCCAATAGTTTGGCCGCCTGAAGTGAACAGTCAATTCATTGGAAAAGACCCTGACACTGGAAAAGACTCAGAGCATGAGGAGAAGGGGACAACAGAGGATGAGATGGTTGATGGCATCATGGATTCACTGGACATGAACTTGGGCAAATTCTAGGAGATGGTGAGGGACAGAGAAGCCTGGTGTGCTGTAGTCCATGGAGTTGTGGAGTCAGACACGGCTTAGCAACTGAACAACAACAACCACTTTGAAGTGTACAGTTCAGTAGATTAAGTGTTTTCACATTGTTGTGAAAGAGACATCCAGGATCTTTTCATCCTGCAAATCTGAAACTCTATACCCATTAAACAACCACCACAGATCTCTCTAAAGGAAGTGCTTCAAGCTACTATGTTGAATCAAAGATAAATTTCCTTCCAGGCTTCGTCCATATATTTTATTCATACATTTAAATTTGCAAAGCCAAAATTAGCCTCAAGGCTTCCTCTTTCTCATTTTTTTTAGAAGTCAACTTTGTTTAATGCCTTCCCCCAAATTTGGGGATAATCAAGGGAATTAAAGGTTATCAAATTGATTTATACCACTATCTAGTTCTGCATATCAATTTTATAATATTAAGTATTCCACAGAAATTATAAGGTAATTTAGAGATTAAGAAAGGAGATAGAACCAAAAGAATATGTTTTAGTATGCATTCTAATCTGTTTGACTGTGCTCCAAGTAATGGCCACCTTTATTCTTCAACTCTGCCAAAATTTAGTTGTAAATAAAATAGAACCTGCTCAAAATCTACAGAGGCTAAATTATGAGCCCAGATCCTAGGGCTCTGTGATACAATTTATACTATTTACAACTACTGTGCTTTTTCTTTCAGTTTTAGAATATGTAAACACATCTATTTCTTGAGACTGAGCTAAGTATTTAGTTTGTTCTTTAGGCTTTCAATTATTTAGTGGAATATATATGGATATCGAGATGTTTCAAACTCTCTAGGATCATAAACTCCATCCGGATATCTTGATTTATGTCATTAAATGTTGGAGTCCTGCAATTTTATCTTCTTCTGAGATAAGTTCACCACCAGATAATTTGCAGAAAGTCATTCCAGGCGAAACATGAAAGCATGACCTAGCCAGTACTCATGTATAACTAAAATTGCTGTTTCATTCAGCCTGTTTTCAGTCGGTCAGATTCCCTTTTTGTGTGTGCTGAAATCTGATGGCAATAGTGCTGCACTTTCCCCACAGACTCTTCTGAGGGGAAATACAGGGTTGGAAAAAATGTCCATTGGGTTTTTCCATGACATCATACCAAAAAGTCGGAAGGAAATTTTGGCCAGTCCAATATTATAGGCAGAGGATACAAGTAGACAGTGTAGCCTCCAGTAAGGCCTTGGGATGTCAGATACACTCATAACCAGAGATCTCTTATTGAGAATCATGGTCCTGTTTTCATCTAAGCTTTTCTGAGTGAAGGCTATCTGTACCATTCTGCACAGGGGTTGCTCATAAGCAACCTGGCATCTCCTTTTTTATGTTTTTACATTTGTAATCCACCTTATAGTATACCATTTATTTGAACAATGACTTACATAATCAGTAAATCATAAATTTCTAAAGCCTACACATTCAGTAGAAAAGAGGCTAAATTTTAATGTCCTTTGGAATTTTAAACAATGCAGATAAGTTTGAAATTTTTACTGCAGAAGAATATGACACACCAAAATTATCTGGAATAACATGGTCACAAATTTTTACATAGAGATTTATAATTGAAGCAATAGAAAGAAATAAACATTTTCAAAACTGCAAAAAAAAAAGTTGAGTCGGTAAACTAAAAAAGTTAGATTAACCAATCATAAGAGTATACTTTCTTAGAATACATAAAGGCAGTAATTCTCTAAGTATGGTCTAGGTCCAGAATTATTAGCATGAGAGGGGAAATATTGATAAATGCAAATTCTCAGCTCCACTGTAGATCAATTGAATTCAATGGGGATAGGGTTTACTAGCATGTTTTAAAGATTCCTCGTAGGAGATTCTATCACATGGCACAGTTTTCTAACTACTGTTACAAACTATAAATTGTTCACTACTCTTTGATCAGCGGAAGCAGTCTTAACCTAAAAAAAAAAAAGAATAATCAACTGCACTAACTATTCATTTGATGTTTCCTTTTGTAGCCCAAGTACGATTTTAAGTGGTATCTAATTTAGTCTTTGTTCTTAAATTTCTGTGGCTCAGTTTGTAGCTTAGATAATAGCTCAATGGAATTTACTGCATATTTGTATATACTCAAATGGAGTATTCAATGATTATGGTTCATCAAGGTTAATTGTGACACCAGTGATTTCTATTTATATGCTCATCACTTGTGAAGCTGCAGGTGTGACTGGTTTCTGACAGTGCTCCAAGTGAAGAGTGCCCTCGGCTCTCTAGCTGAGCCCAAGACATTGACAGTACAGGTGCAGGAAAGGGTCATTGTGTGAAGCTAATTTCCTGTAGCTACCTTAGACAGTGATCCATTCCACACAGTGGCTATACAATGGCACAACTGATGTTCTTTTCCTTCCTACTGTTTCCTCAGTTCCATGCTTATGAACATATAAAACCCAGTACCTGATATGGGCAATCTGGACGGCTCAGAGGAAAAGCAACATTTGAACTAAAATATCCATAAAATTGCTATAAAGGCTAATTTGAGGGTAGGCAATTTCAGGCACACGTGAAAAAAACTTTTGTTCTAGTATGACTCTAATAGGATTTATGTAGTGGAACTAGACTAGGATTTGAGAAGGTTACACGAAAACCAGTTATTTTCTAACATCAGATACAAGCATTTTAATTACCATTTAAGACAGATAGGCAGTAATGGTGTTTGTTTAATAAATGGGTGCACAGAATTTTGTGGAGTATAGTTGTGATTTTTTTCATGCATGTTTATTTAGCAGAAAATTCATAAAGCTAAGTTTATTGCCCATGGTACACATTTTCAGATCTTCATTGGGTATCTCACTAGTACTTAATGTTTTCCTGGTGCCATTTTAATCTCATAATTTAATCTAGAGTACTGGTGGCTCATGGTAAATCCTTATAGTATACCATTTATTTGAACAATGACTTACATAATCAGTAAATCATAAATTTCTAAAGCCTACACATTCAGTAGAAAAGAGGCTAAATTTTAATGTCCTTTGGAATTTTAAACAATGCAGATAAGTTTGAAATTTTTACTGCAGAAGAATATGACACACCAAAATTATCTGGAATAACATGGTCACAAATTTTTACATAGAGATTTATAATTGAAGCAATAGAAAGAAATAAACATTTTCAAAACTGCAAAAAAAAAAGTTGAGTCGGTAAACTAAAAAAGTTAGATTAACCAATCATAAGAGTATACTTTCTTAGAATACATAAAGGCAGTAATTCTCTAAGTATGGTCTAGGTCCAGAATTATTAGCATGAGAGGGGAAATATTGATAAATGCAAATTCTCAGCTCCACTGTAGATCAATTGAATTCAATGGGGATAGGGTTTACTAGCATGTTTTAAAGATTCCTCGTAGGAGATTCTATCACATGGCACAGTTTTCTAACTACTGTTACAAACTATAAATTGTTCACTACTCTTTGATCAGCGGAAGCAGTCTTAACCTAAAAAAAAAAAAGAATAATCAACTGCACTAACTATTCATTTGATGTTTCCTTTTGTAGCCCAAGTACGATTTTAAGTGGTATCTAATTTAGTCTTTGTTCTTAAATTTCTGTGGCTCAGTTTGTAGCTTAGATAATAGCTCAATGGAATTTACTGCATATTTGTATATACTCAAATGGAGTATTCAATGATTATGGTTCATCAAGGTTAATTGTGACACCAGTGATTTCTATTTATATGCTCATCACTTGTGAAGCTGCAGGTGTGACTGGTTTCTGACAGTGCTCCAAGTGAAGAGTGCCCTCGGCTCTCTAGCTGAGCCCAAGACATTGACAGTACAGGTGCAGGAAAGGGTCATTGTGTGAAGCTAATTTCCTGTAGCTACCTTAGACAGTGATCCATTCCACACAGTGGCTATACAATGGCACAACTGATGTTCTTTTCCTTCCTACTGTTTCCTCAGTTCCATGCTTATGAACATATAAAACCCAGTACCTGATATGGGCAATCTGGACGGCTCAGAGGAAAAGCAACATTTGAACTAAAATATCCATAAAATTGCTATAAAGGCTAATTTGAGGGAGGCAATTTCAGGCACACGTGAAAAAAACTTTTGTTCTAGTATGACTCTAATAGGATTTATGTAGTGGAACTAGACTAGGATTTGAGAAGGTTACACGAAAACCAGTTATTTTCTAACATCAGATACAAGCATTTTAATTACCATTTAAGACAGATAGGCAGTAATGGTGTTTGTTTAATAAATGGGTGCACAGAATTTTGTGGAGTATAGTTGTGATTTTTTTCATGCATGTTTATTTAGCAGAAAATTCATAAAGCTAAGTTTATTGCCCATGGTACACATTTTCAGATCTTCATTGGGTATCTCACTAGTACTTAATGTTTTCCTGGTGCCATTTTAATCTCATAATTTAATCTAGAGTACTGGTGGCTCATGGTAAAGAATCTGCCTACAATACTGAGACCTGGGTTAGATCTCTGTGTTGAGATGATTCCCTGGAGAAGGGAATGGAAACCCACTCTGGTATTTTTATCTTGAGAATTCCATAGACAGAGGAGCCTGGCAGCCTATAGTGCAAGGAGCTGCAAAAAGTTGAACACAGCTAAGAAATTGAGTACAACACACTTAGTCAAAGTAGAGTCACTTATGTAATAACTAAACGAACTTTCTTTTCATATTGTAACACAGGAGTTTTATTGAAATACAGAATCAAGCATTCATTTAAACAGAACTCAACAACATATTAGGGACTGCTACTCAAAGTGTAGTCTGCAGACCAGCAGCATTTGAGCTTGTCAGAAATGCAGAATCTCAGGAATTATCACAGACCCACTGGAATAGAAACTGTACTAACATCATTCCAATTGGTCTGTATATTCATCAGAATTTCAGGTGCACAGTACTGTGGAGAAATATATATTTGATTTCTCTAGTATGTTGTTCTTTGCCGCCAAAAATGAACATGCACTTTGATTTACTGAGGTTTTCAGCAGCCACTTTGGGGATTAAAATGTGCAGAATTATCATGTCAACTGTACAAATCTCACAGACCAAAGCAGCTCTCATGAGTATATATCATTTTATATCTTATTGTTCCTATAGTCTCTTAGTTATTTGATAGTAAAACATCAATTTTTCTGCTCTTTAACTTCCTCACCTGTAACATAGGGACGGCACTAATACCTGCATTTTAAGGCTGTTTTGAGGATTATATGAGTTATACATGTAAAGCATTTGGAAGAGTTTTGGACACATAGTAAACTGTCCTTACTTGTTATGCTTGAAGTTTGCTCAGTTGTGTCTGACTCTTTGCAACCCCATGGACTATAGCCTACCAGGCTCCTCCCTCCATGGGATTCTCCAGGCAAGAGTACTGGAGTGGGTTGCCATTTCCTTCCCCAGGGGATCTGCCTGACCCAGGGATCGAACCTGGGTCTCCCGCATTCCAGGCAGACGCTTGAAAGGTGATTCACATTTCATCAGACCAAGTGAGAGGAGGGACAAGGAACTAAGATGGGCAAATGAGTGGGTGAGAGTTTAAAGAAACTACAAAGAGGCTGTTCAGTTGGTCTCAATTCCTCATGACACCTTCCTCTTAGACTGAACACAGCAAGGTAAGATCAAGCCAGCTGAGCCTCACCAGTCATCCTGGGTTGCATGAAGTTTTTGATCGTCGCTCTAGAGAAATTTTCCTGGCAACCCTGTGGTCTGCCACAGGGTAGCCAAGTTCAGCCAGGGTTGCCAAAGGAAAAGCAGTGGTACTCAAACCAGAACTATTTTATACAGCCTTCATCAAAGAGGGAGAGCAAACCCCCAGAAAGATGGCTGATGGCATTAAAGATAAAAAATGAAAGACAGAGAATTTTTTCAAGGATGTCTTTATTTATTTATTTATTTTTTGGTCTAAAGGGATTTTACAGAAAGCATCATATACTTGAAGGAGAAATCTGGCCAGAGGGGTTAAACTTCACTTGGTATTCTGGCCAATACTCTGGGTATTAGTTTATGTCTTGATTTTTAAAACAGTGTGTCTTAAAATCAGTTTTCTAGAAAATTTACTTAGGATCAAACTTCTAGAAATATGACTGTTTTAAGACAGGTATATCTCTTGTTTAAATGTAATAACAGAAAATAAAGATGTACAGATTGGATCTTCCTTGAAAAAGCAATTTCAAATAATGTTTCACAGAGAATTATAATGAAGCAGTGTAGCAACACTTTCTGCTTTAAAAAGAAAAAAGAAAGAGGAAAAAAAGACAACTAAAATCGACGACTGAAAATGAGGGTACTTTCATATTTACTATGTGGAAAGTGAAAAGAGTTTATGACAGCATTTATGAAATATTCAAGCCTGCCTACAAATTAAAAGTGGATAATAATGATGATCCCATTGGAAACAAAATGCTATTATATTGGTCTTCCATGAGGTACAAACAACTACATACATTGCTTCTAATCCTAACATCAAACTACAGGATGTTTAGTCTATTAGGGTCAGGCAGTAGAATTTCTCATTTAACAATATAGAATACAATGTTCAGAGACATTCTGTGACTTGTCTTAGGTCTCAGACAAAGCAGTAATAAGAGATAACCAGATGGGCCATTCCTGTTAGCCTGCACCAACATCTTCCCTTAAGTGAGGCCAGAGAAACTTTCCCTCTAAGAATAATACTTCTGCTTTGTCCCCCAAGCCATCTTGCTTCACTAATTCTCATATCAATCAATATCTAAGTCTCCGCTTTCATGGTAATGAACTAAGTGAGCATAAAATCCAGGTGTGCATGGAGAACTCTGCAGTCCCGACTCTCAAATATTTTCTCACAATTGACCATTAGAGACAGTGACCACTGTAACGTTTTCATTTTCTAGACAATCATCTCTGTAGTTAAATATCTATTTCTCTCAGCAGCACCTAAACCATAGGGCAGAGACATGTATAATAGCAACTCTTCCTACACATCTGAACGATGTGATACTCTTCTGAAACATCTGGCTCCCCAGCAAATAAATATTTGGTGCTTGATAAAGATTTTCTAATGATGAAAAGAAAAGACACAGTCCTGTTTCTGTTCTTAGAGTCATACAGGGCTATTGAGAGGGAAATCATCCTTTCTCAAAGTAAAATAAAAGTAGGCAGTGGAGGTAGGATTTATATTTGCTGTGAATCTAATCAGTCTTATCTCTTTCCCTCTCCAAAATAAATAAATACATACAATTAAGCTCATTAGGCTTGAATAAACTCTTAAATTTGCAAGACATGAACCACCACATTTCCATTAGCATTAGAACGATTAAATATAGTTGTTTTTAAGTTCTTACAAGACACAGTTCAGGACAGCCATTTTTCTGAATCTATAGTTTTCAATATAAATCTTTTTCTCTCCATTCACAGTACTTATTTATCACTCTGAGACATTCTCACTGAATTTTTTTTTCTTTAAAGTTTGTGTTTGTTTGTTTTAATTGTGTTATTTTTGTAGTCTGTGTCATTCCTTTGAAAGTTCAAAATCCACATTTGGCAAAGAGGTTCCCCAATCACCTCCATGCAAAAGGAATGTGTTTACCAGACAGCATAATATCCACAGCAGTATGGGAGTACTTAGGGAAAGCAGAAGATGTGTAAGGGAGGAATAGGAAGTACAGAGCAAACATTTATAGAACCACTTATGAAATCTTGATGGAGTATCTTTAGAGCAATACCACCTTGGGGGTTGATGTTCCTGAGCCCATTTCCTAAGAAGTGTCATTGTGAGCATCCAGAGAAGCTGGTTTAGGTGGATCTCATGGGGGTAGCAAGGAGGTGCAAAGTTTCCCAAGTGACACTAGTAGAGAACCCACCTGCCAATGCATGAGTCGCAGGAGAAGCGGGTTGGATCCCTGGGTGGGCAGAATTCCCTGGAAAAGGAAATGGCAACCTGCTCCAGTATTCTTGCCTGGAGAATCCTATGAACAGAGGAGCCTGGAGGGCTACAGTCCATAGGGTCGCAAGGTATCAGATAGGACTCAGCGACTGAGCATGTGGGTGCAGTGGGCAGGTATAGAGGTCTGCTAGCCCTCACTTACACTGTGTGGGGGGCATACAGTGATCAGGTGTCCCTGCTGCCTCACCCCCTCAAAACAGCTTACTGGGTAAGGACGTTCTTTTGATGAGGAAACATGGCTGTAAGACAAGTAGACTCAGCTTTGCTGATGAACTGGCACAAAAGACAAGAAAGAAATACAAGTGAAAAACTTGATAGATTTGGCCACACACAAATATAGAATGCCTGCATGTTAAAATACAGAAAAGGGGCATTTCAATGAAAAAACAGAGTGAGAAGTATAACCTGACAATACTCTAGACACAAGACAACCAAAAGCCTATGACACATATTGAACTTCACTTATAATCAAACAGAAAAGGATGCAAAAAAAAAAAAAAAAAAAAGACTCCCACTGGAAAAGAGCAAAAGAAAAAGTGTTAGCAATAAGTAGGAAGCAGGCACTTTCCTATGCTGTTATTGAAAATGGAGGAAATACGTGATAAATATATTTGAAGGAAATGTATAATGAATGGCTATCTTATCTATTTATCTTAAAATTAAAATGTCTATAATTTTGATACATTAATATCATTTACTGGAATTTGTCACAGAGACCTTTTAAAATATGTTAAAAATTCATACACAAAGGAATTTCATTATAATACGTTTTTCTAACATTAAAAATGGAAATGGAGACAACTTAAGTGTTAAGAGTTTATATACATAGAAAATGTAATGGCAAATTATGATATGGCACATAAATGTAGTCCAAATCATAATTTTAAAGAATATGTAAGGATATGGGGGAATAATTGTGATTGTTACTAAGAAAAAATTTGTGGCTCAGATGATAAAGAAACTGCCTGCAATGCAGGAGACCTGGGATCGATCCCTGAGTTGACAAGATCCCCTGGAGGTGGAAACGGCTACCCACTCCACTATTCCGGCCTGGAGATTTCCATGGACTATATATTTCATGGGATCACAAAGATCCAGACAAGACTGAGTGACTTTCACTTTCACCAAGTAAAAATAGTTACCAAGACAATATGTAATTTATAAGTTCAGTTATGAAATTAATAAGATATGAAAATCATAAATAACTGCATATTGAAATTATGATCTAGTTTCTACTTAATTTTAAAAAATCAGATTCACATAGGTTGGTATTGTTAATGTAGAGAAAGATATATAATTAAGTACAAAATTCTCCTAAACCAAATCTTTCTAACTTTCAGAGTTAGTTCTGGGAGATACATTTATAATACTAGATATTAGGCTAAGCTGGTTTTAGAAAAGGCAGTGGAACCAGAGATCAAATTGCCATCTTCCACTGGATCATGGAAAAAGCAAGAGAGTTCCAGAAAAATATCTTTCTCTGCTTTATTGACTATGTCAAAGCTTTTGACTGTGTGGATCACAATAAACTATGGAAAATTCTAAAAGACCTAGGAATATCAGGCCACCTGACCTGCCTCTTGAGAAACCTACATGCAGGTCAGGAAGCAACAGTTAGAACTGGACATGGAACAACAGACTAATTCCAAATAGGAAAAGGAGTATGTCAAGGCTGTATATTGTCATCCTGCTTATTTAACTTATATGCAGTGTACATCATGAGAAATGCTGGGCTGGAAGAAGCACAAGCTGGAATCAAGATTGCCAGGAGAAATATCAGTCACCTTAAATATGCAGATGACACCACCCTTCTGGCAGAAAGTGAAGAGGAACTAAAAAGCCTCTTGATGAAAGTGAAAGAAGAGAATGAAAAAGGTGGCTTAAAGCTCAACATTCAGAAAACGAAGATTATGGCATCTGGC